>JAQHUG010000203.1:3086080-3113398 GCA_028555095.1 Dicrostonyx torquatus
CTGAACTACCATCCCAGGGCTTAGCTCTGAGGTTGGTTATGTAGTTCTGTGGTAAAACCCTTGTTTAGCATGCATTAGGTTTTAGGATTATTATTTCCCTCCACAAAATAAGTGGGTAATTAAAATTCCAATATCTGTAAGTTTTTATATTTTTAAAGTATATTTACCTGATATGGTAAACATATCCATATTGGATATTCTATATATATATTCCCATATCTGCAACTGTGAATTTGAAATACCTTCATAACATTTATAATGTTTAGAAGTACATAGACTCGATTGAATAAGAGTTAGCTCCTGTCTAGAAAACAAATTTCAATTTTCCTAAAGATATGGAATAGATTTTCTAATGGAATTATATATGATGATGCTCTGCACAGTGGATACATCTCAACAAGTAGCATGATCAGTAAAAATACTGAGACAGAACCTGGGGTTTGACCTGAAGGTCAGAAAAGCACAGACTTGTTGCTTCCCCAATATTTTAGTGGCCCTACAAAATGCTCCTATGCCACATAAGCATAATAAATAATAGTGTTCGGTTTCTTTTTGCCAAGCCAATGTTTTGTTAGATTAGATTGTCAGTCATGAACCTGGTGATGAGTAAGAAAATAAATCTTTTTTCTCTTCAAGTGTTAGGTTACAGAGCCCATGTGTTATCCATAGCACTGGAAACAATCAAACCTGTAGATCACCTTAATCTTGTTTAAAATTCAAATTTCAGGTATTTATCTGAGTTGAAAAATAAATTAATAAAAGTAGAATAATTATAAAGTTGGAGTTCAAAGTTGTTAAATAACTTACAAAGAAAGTATATTACTGAAATTAATAACAATTTTAAAATGGATTTTGACTCTGCCCAGATAAAATAAATTATGTTAGACACATCTTGGCTATTGCTGTTTTACCATTATCATTATTTTATAACAAAACTGTACTGTTGAAAAGTCATAGAGACAAAGAACTCTTTTCTTTCTATGATTCCTGGGATGATGCTCAAATGCAAAGATTTATAATAACAGTCACTAACGTGTATTTCTTTCTGTATGCCAACCTCTACTCTAAATGCCCAGCATAAATGAACTTCTTTAATATTTAAAGCACCATTATACTTTTAGGTGATAAGATATGCCAGGGCACCTTGAGTAGTACTGCTACAACCAGTAGAGGTTTCCATTACCCATTTAATTTAACAATGCTACTTACTATACCACAAGACATCTTTCCATAAAGCTTCATTTATTCTTTTTGAAAGAGAAGAAAAATCATGACATAGTTTTCATCTATATATATTTACGCATGTACATCTGAGAAATTATACACACTAATGCATAATTATGTGTTAGAATAGCTGTATTTAATCAGTAGGGGAAAGTTTTGATGATATATTTTCCATACAATCACCCTGTGAGTAAAAGAGAAAGACAAACTTCCTCCTAGAGAGGAAGGGGAATTAAGATCAGTGTTCTAGTCTCATTTCCATACCTGTGATAAAACACCCTGTCAAAAGTGACTTTCAGAGAATGAGGTATGTTTTAGCTGAAAATTCTCATTTGAAATCGATTCTTTTGTGAATTTTAGACATTTAGTCACATCATATCCACAATCAAGAACTTAGATAAAGCTATGCATATATTCTCACTTGATTGTTTATACTTAGCTCAACTTCTGTACTCTTATGCAGGGGAATTCTTTACAGGGGAATGGTGCTCCCCACAGTGGGATGGGTCTCTATATATCAGATAAGTGAGTCAATACAACATATAAAATGTCAAAGGCTGAACAAATATACAACAATCCATCATTGATACTCAAGTGATTAAATTGTCAAGTGTCAACTTGGCAATTAAATAGAACCGTGACAGTTTACCCATGCCAACTTGACATACCTATACATCCTTTTAAAAATAAACTTTATTTCCCTCCAAAAATCTATTTTTATTTCATAATGTTAATTATAATTCAACTTTTAAAAGTTGAAGATCTCATTAAAAGTACAATATATGCTATACAATCATGTCCTTTAACTATTAATCCTTAATATTTAAAAGAAGAGCTGTCTATGTACTACCAATACATGATGATGCAGATTTATTTCAAAAGGGAAGCATTAAGGCATCACAAGTAACAATAAACTCAAAACAAAACCAAAGACTAGCAACAAGAATAGCAAATCATGTTGCTTGTTGTGAAGCTTGTCTTTGGGTTTTAAGTGCTTTAGGAATCCTTAACTCTGCAGTTCTGCTACCTAAAGTACACAGATGTTTTCTTTTGGGTTTAGCCTGGCTCCACCTTACAACTGTGGCTCTTCCTTGCAGCGATCCCATGGTCCTGACATCTTCAATACTGTGAGGTCCCCATTACAACTGAGCCTTCAACTTCCCAGTGGAAGGTCCGTTTATAGGGACTCAAAGCAAGCTTCATGGTGCTACTCCTCGATTGCTCTCTATGACTGCCTCAGCCTCACATATTTGTTGTCTTAAAATCTAAGACCATATTGATGAGTATTTGCATTGCCAGATTTAGTTGCCAGCCTGAGTTGTAGCTTGCTACCTTGTACCAAAGCTCTATCAGCTTCTATGTGCTAACCCTGAAGAATATTTCCCTATTGTTGCCATGAGGCGAAAGGATCCACTTCTGTGGTTCTCTGGTTCTCTCTCTCTCTCTCTCTCTCTCTCTCTCTCTCTCTCTCTCTCTCTCTCTTTTCCTTTTTATTAAAAATAAATTTTCCTCACATACTGTATCTTGACTACAGTCTTCCCCCCAACTCCTCCTAGGACCTCCTCACCACACCTTCTGCCTGATTCTACCATCTTTCTGTCTTTCATTAGAAAACACACAGGGCTCGAAGGAATGCAACACACTGGAATAAACAAAACAAGTAAAAGGAAAAGAACACAAGAGAAGGCACAAGGAATGCAGACATACTTAGGATTCCCAAAAGAACTCTAAACCGGAAGCCATAATATTACAAAAAGGACTTGTAGGCTATATACTCTTTTTTCTATGTTTTTTAAAAAAAAACACCTGATAGGGGCTGGAGAGATGGCTCAGCGGTTAAGAGCATTGCCTGCTCTTCCAAAGGTCCTGAGTTCAATTCCCAGCAACCACATGGTGGCTCAAAACCATCAGTAATGAGAGCTGGTGCCCTCTTCTGGCCTTCAGGGATACACACAGACAGAATATTGTATACATAATAAATAAATAAATAAATAAATATTTAAAAAGAAAAATACCTGATAACATTTTGTAAAATAGGCCAAGCCATTATGAGACAAGGAACCTCCAAAGATATCCTTGTGTTCTTTACTGTTGGTCACTGCTTCTGCACAGGCAGTCTACCCTTAAGAGTTGTTTGTTACCTCAATAAGACTCAATCAAAGATTAAACACACCATCACAGATGGTTATCAATTGAAGATTACATCTGTATTAGTGATGGGAACACATGTCTGCTTCTCCTTTGCATTCCTAGGACCCTGTCTGTTAAAAATCCATGTATCCCTATGCATACTGATTTACTATCTGTGAGATCATTTGTCTGTGTAACATGTTGAATAACAAGGCTTTATATGCTTGGTGTCCGTCAACCCCTCTTGTTCTTACTCCTTCCATATCCTCTTAAACAATTTTTTCCTGAGTACTGAGGGAATGAATTTTGGCACATCACAATTAAGGCTGAATTTTCCAAGATCTCTCTCACTCTCTGCATAATGTCTGTTCATCTCTGTATTTGTTCTAATTTTCTACAGGAGAAAGCTTCTCTCATGATGACTGTTCAAGGCACTGATCTATAAATACAGTAAAATGCCATTGGAAGTCGTTCTTTTGCTGTGTACTTTTAGTAGAACAGCAGAATTTTATTTTACTTTATGCCCAGAATTACTTAATCATAGGTTTTTTGTTATCAAAACTCTGTTGGGTATGGTTTCCTTCTCTTGGAATGGTTCTTAAGTCAAATCAGATGTTTGTTGGTTATTTCTACCAGATTTATACCAAAATAACACTAGCAAACATTGCAAGCAGGACACTATTTTAGATCAAAAGGTTTGTAGCTGGGTTAATATCTACCTTTCTCCTTTGGTAGTATGCATGAATGTTATATCTCTGTGTAGGTACCAGTTGGACTTATTTGAGTTCAATGAGTTGTGTAGGTGCTGTCTTCAGCAATGAAGCCTTGATGTCTGTTTGTGGAAAGCAACCTATTGGCAATTGTCTGGGTTGTTTGGGGGTTTCCCTTGAATGTCTTTGGTCAACAACTCATTGAGGTAACCCACTTATGGTTCTAAAAACTTAATTTGTTGACAAGAGATGGCCAGTTATGGCTCTGTTTCCCCAACTTTTTGTATATTGGAAATCTACAGGATGTATGATCAGTAAAAATCAGTTCTCATTCTGTAGGCTGTTGATTTGTTCAAACGATGTTATCTTATGCCATAGAGAGCTTCTAAGTTTCATGAGGTCTATTTATTTATTGTTGATCGTAGTGCCTGTTATAATATATTCAGTTCAGAATGTCTTTTCCTATGCCAATAAGTTCAAGTCTATCAGCACTATCTCTTCTATCTCTTCAATCAGGTTCAGTGTATCTGGTTTTATGTCAAAGTCTTTGATCCATCTGGAATTGAGATTTGTACTGGGTAGTAGGAATGGATTTATTTGGATTCTTCAGAATGTAAACATCCAGTTTGATCGTCACAATTTGTTGAAGATTTTACCTTTTTCCCCAGTATGCATTTCTGTGTTGTTTTTTTTAAATAGGTTGCATAGATATTGTTTTTAACTAAATCTCCACAATTCTATTTTATCAATAAAAATTGGAAGCCAGATGCTGAGGTGAAAACTTGCTAGCCCAAAGATTTAGACAAAGCAACCAGCTGCTTCATCCTCTTCTGTCATCCCAGAAAAAGCTTTTTCCTACATCTCAATCAAAACTTCTGTGACTGGCATCTCTTTCTCTGTCCCCCTGACTTCCTCCTACTTTCTGTGGTTTTTTACTATCAACTGTCTGCTTACTCTGCCTCTGACTTATGGTTGGTTTTATTTAATAATTTTTTTACAATATTTTAACAGAATGTTCTTGTATTAGAGGCATGTTCTAGGACTGAGTCACACTACATCTAGAAGCAGAAAATATATATAAATGATGAAATCTCAGGATTCCACAACACTGTTTAGGTCTGGGTTTTCAATTTGATTTCATTGATCAATGTATCTGAGTGTTTTGTTTTTATTTTGTGCCAATGCCATTCTGTTAATTGCTATAGTTCTATAGCACAATTTGAGGCTGAAACTAGTAATACCTCCTGAAATTCATTTTATTATTCAGGATAGTTTTAGACATCTTATTTTGTTTGTTTTCTTTTCTTCTCTTTTCTTGGTGTGTGAGTGTATGTGTGTGTGTTTATATGAAATGAGAATCTTTCAGGATCAGTGATGTGTTGGAATTTTGATACGAGTTGCATTGAATGTGTAGGTTGTTTTTGATATGATAGCCATTTTAATCTGACTTCTTCATGAAATTAGGAAGTATTTCCATACTTGGTATCCTCTTCAATTTCTTTCTCCAATGTCTTAAATTTTTTTTTGTGAAACAAGTCTTTCACTTGGTTTGAGTTACCCCTAGATAGTTTATGTTATATGATCCAATTTTGAACGACATTTTCTCCCATTTTTTCTCAATCTTCTGGCCACTTGTATAAACAAAGGCTATTGATTTTTTTTGAGTTAAATTTTTATTTAGCTACTTTGCTGAAAGTGTTTTTTCAGAAATATGAATTTTCCAGTGGAAATTTTAGGGTACTTATGTATACTATTATATCATCTGCAAATGAAGATATATTAACTTTTTCCATTTCACTTTATACCGACCTGATCACCTTCAGTTGTCTTATTTCTCTAGATAAGGCTTTAAATATTATATTGAACAGATACTGAGATAATGAATGGAAAACCTTGTATTGTTACTAAATTTAGCAGAAATGCTTTGTATTTTTCCTCCATTTGATTCAATGTTGACCATGGGCTTGCTGAAAAAATCTGTCCCATGTAAACCTAATATGTCTAGGACTTTCTGCAGCCAATGAAATGATCATGTAGTTCTTTCTCTTTCAGTTGGTTTAAACATTTATGGATTTATCTATGTCAAACAACCCTGAAATTAGGGGATGAAGCCTATTTGGTCGTGGTATATGAACTTAAAAACAAGGTTTAGATGCCATATAGTAAGGGTCAAGGCCTAAATGGTACATTGCTAGGCCCAACTGCCTTTTCCACCATTGTCAAGGGGAGTGTTATCCTTTTCTCTAGAACAACAGGGTTCTGATCTCTTAGACAGGCACAGTTAGTTCTTTAGTCCAAATTTGAGTGTCAGACAGTCTCTTAGCCTACATATCGCAATAAGAACTTATATCCCTGTTGCTGTGGCAAAATCCCATATATCGGGATATAATGTTCCATGTTTCTCTGAATATTCTTCTGTTTAATTTGTAATAAAATACTTGGACAAGCTATCGTTCCAGCCTATAAAACCTCCTTTTAGCTCAATATACTAAATGTTTACACATTAATGCCAGAAAACAACCCAATTCATACAAACCACATGGTTATATCTATCATAGCAATGACCTCAATCCTTTAGCATCAATTTTCTAGTTTCATTCCTTTTTCTGTGACAAAATTCCCTGACAAGAAGAAAGTTAGGGTACAAAGACGATTATTTTACTTCCTCATTCCACATTACAGCCCATCACTTTGAAAGAGTCAGAGCACTAACTCGAAAAAGCAGGCTATGTCACAGCCAGAACTAAGAATAGAAATAAGTAAGTGCACAGGTGCTCACTTCCTTGATTCCTCTACTCATTTCCGTCTCCACTCCTATACATTTCTGAAACCCCTATGTTAGGGAATGGTGTCACCCAAAATGGGCTGTGTTTTCCCACACCAATTAGCTTAATTATGGAAATATCCTATTGACATGCCCGTAAGCCAACTCATTTCAACTCTAGCCACAGATTGTTCTGAGTATGTCTAGATGACAATTAATGCTAACTATCATTAATTTATCGAAGGGGTTAGGTGCTCAGTGGTCTTCTTTGGCATAGCATTAGAGGTGATTCATGAAAAAAATTGCAAGTAGACTTGGGGCTTGGAATTAAATCATGGAAAACAGTCTCTCTTTAGAAGATCTGAAATATAATTAATGGTCACAGCTATTAGTTATTAATAATTCAAGGATAGAATCAACAGTATTTTTCTCTGTATTTATTTGAATGTTGTCTTTTGTTGATTTCTAAACCATCCTCATATTATCTAGATAAAAGCATCTATTCAATACAGTGCTCATAAAGGGTATGTGAGTCCTTACAGCTCAATCCGAAGATTTTTTTCCTCTGGACATAACTTCAGGAAGCTGGACTAAACGACACCTCTCAAAATAAAACCATATGAGCTTAAAAAGAACAAATCTTTGACACAAAACCACACATTCTGACAGGCAAAAGTTCTAAATTATTTTCCTAAATCCTGTGGAAATTTGAATTTCCAGACTGTCTATTTAGAATTGGAGGGTATGTCTATCAGTTGTTTGTAACCAGAGTACATAGTCACTGTGCATTCTATCAACAGGTGACCCCTTTGTTTTCCCCAACTGCAAACTACAAGCGATTACACATAGAATCTTCTCTGTTTTTGCTTAGATGACAGAAAGTGATGAAGCATTCATTACTATCAGGGGACCAATATTTTAATAATATTATTGTTTTATTATAAAGCAATGGCAAATTTAACTTGAAGAGTCTCCTCTTAAGATTTATGAGGGATGGAAAAACTAAGGCAGAAAGAGTGTAAGAGGCAGAGGGAATAAGGGACAACCCAAAGACAAAGCCTTGCAAACAAACATGATCAAAATTCATGTGAACTCACAGAGACTGAAGCAGCATGTACAGGTTCTGCATGGGTCTGTACCAGGTCCTCTGCACATTCACTTCAAGTTTAATGTTTTTATGGGGATTCTTCAGTGTGTGAACTAATGTATCTTTGAATCTTGTGCCTTTTCTTGGGTTCCTTTACTTCTCTTTTTTTATATTGTCCAACTCTGAAATGATAATTTTGTCTTTATCTAATTTTGTTTTGTTATAAGTTGTTATTATTATTCATATAAAAATATTTTTTTCTTTTTCTAAGGAGTATATAAGGGTGAGAGAGGATTTGGGGAGGAAATGGGAGGAGTAGGAGAAGTAGTAATCAGGATATATTGTGTGAGAAGAGAATCTATTTTCAGTATACAGAGAAAAATCTTCTGATGACTACCAGAAAATGAATTGGGAAAATAATGTTTTTATGGGGTGAAAGAATTAGGAAACACCCAAATGAAGATGAATGGGCAGAGTTGTATTTGAAAATTTGCTAGGGTAAAAACAGTTTTTTTTTTTTGAATCAGGAGCTTCAATACATAAGCTATTTGGACATTTTATGAATTTTAGTTTTTGGAAAACGAGAGCACTGAAGATAAAACATAGTTTATTGGTCAGTTGTCTTTCATATTACTTCAACATAGTGCATAATGAAAAAGGCTAAAGTCAACTTTTGACACAGATAATTAAGTAAAGGAAAATATTATTAGTGTATCTGAGGTACCCAAACACTTAGAAACATAAATAATTAAACCTGGTACCTCAATCATGAGTATTCAGACTTAACTTGCTTCTCTGTTAGCATTAAGCTTTAGTTAGATATTAAGCATGACATGTGAGAATAGTTATGATCCAGATTTGGCTTTCTCCAGAGCTCACCCCAAAGATAAGATCTGAGTTCAAGTCACTACCTTGAGATGTGATTATGCAAGTTACCATTAGGAAACAGAGGAAGCAAAACAGAGATGCGAGGGAAGAAATGGAGGCCCACTGCCAACAAAGCTTTCACTCGGAAAGAGTGAAACTCTTTCTTAGGAGGAGCTGAAGGTTTTGGAGATGCAGGAAAGCCTCAGATCTTCCTATCTAAGAACAGAAGAAATTGAGTAACTAGGCCATTCTCATTTCTTTGGCATGGGGAGAATTATAAGAATGCATGGTAGGCAGAATGAGGCTGGGATTGAGATGTTCACTTTCAGTTGCACTTCATCCTCTTCCAATCACACACAGCAGTTGACCTGATTTTATATATTTATGTTTTCTAATAGCTCTTTTTCTAGTTTTAAGTTTTCATCTGTTTCAGTTTGTTTTTGATTTTACTTTTCATGATTGGTGATATTTGTCTGCCTCTTTAAATCGGTGCTATATTTTTGTAAATGCCAAGCATTTTGATTTTTTTCCTTGTTGAGTGGCACTTCAATTCCTGTTTGTATTCTTTCTCTTCCATCTGTGGCACAGTTAGTTATTTGGAACCAGTTTGATCTTGGTGGTAAGGGACCACATGTTAGAAAGGACTGAAGCAAACCTGGTTATTCTAGGTTTATATTTTCCCCTCTATGAAGACAAAAGCATCCTTGTGCTGTACCCAATGAACGTCCCATGAGCCATCCGGTTTCTGGTTTGGCTGGTAGAATGAATACACATCTAGGTCCTATGTGAGTGCCAAGTACCCAGGCATCTAATCCTCTTTAGTGGTTGTGTTCCCAGTCTCGCATAATCTTCTCACAAGCAAATACTGATCAGTATTCACTGAATATTCAAGTGGCAAGCTCTACAATTCCCAGATTTCTCTTTGTTTCAATTTATGTGTATGGTTTGATCCTCATTTGTCAACTGTCAAAGATTCTTTACATAACAAATGACTTAGGCATTGTAAGGTTGGAGAACAACCGTATTTTTTTAAATATTCTGTGATATTTAAAGAGCAGAAAGTATCATTATAGTTCTTAAAACTTTACATCAACCAGATGTACCTGCTTCCCCCATGAACAGTATGCCTCACCTCCACATTGTCACCCTCATACATCACCTTAATAAATAAAGACACAGTGTTCCAGCCTTAAATATTCTCTGCAAGTTTGCATGAAAAAATCAATATTCTGGAAAACTGTCAGTTGCTTTCCACCTAGTAACACAAGCTTTAAAAGAAACTGCTGGGCACCTACTCTTATTTCAGGAATAGTATAAATTGGATTAGATAAGAAACTGTAGTATTAACATTTCTGATGTTGTTTTCACCCTTGACTATAATCAGGCTGCTTTGTAACAAGTCACAATGTGGATGTATGAAGCATACAGTTTGAAGGATATTTTGGTTCGTTTTATTTTAACCAGACATTTAATTATGGTAACCTGGAAGGATTAAGGTTAATCTATGAGGAAAAAATTACTCCCAATTCTGTCATCAAAGGTCCCTTTTTAGCCAAAGTATTTTTAAGGTGGCCGTTGTGGTTTTTATTGAGACAGGATCTCTATAAGCAACCCTAGATGTCCTTGAATTCAAGTTCACAGAGATTACCTCCTAAATTAAAGACTTGTGTCACTCTACCTGTTCACTCTAGCCAAATCTTTAGGTATCAAATAACACATAGAATGGGATCATGTGGAAATGGGAATTTAAAAATAATCTTCTTGTTCTTTGTATCTACCCCATGAATGTAGGGCATTGATGAGACTCAGACTTGAAGAAAGCAAATACTGTTTTGAGGGAAGCCAAATACTGTTTTCCTGTGGATAACAAAACCAAAACAAAAGCAAAACAGAAAAAAATGGAAGGAAAAGTGTGAGTCAGGGAGGGAGGGAGGGGTGGACAGAAGGACAGATGGAGGAGGGAAGGAAGGAATTAGAAAGGAAGGAAGAGAACAAGGAGGGAAGGAAGGCAAAAGAAAGAGAGAGAGAAGTATTTTGAGTTTAAATTTTGGAACCGATTTTTGAAAATTAAAATGGTTTTATCTCATTAGTAACATCTAAAATTGTTCACAGGCAATAACTGCTGAGATAAAGGGAGGATGCTATAGTGTTTATTAGTTGTAAGAAGTAAATAAAGATTGTGTATTTAAAAGAATATTCTAAGCAAATTTATGATCCACAAACTTTGCACTTCTTAGATACATGAACATTCTGACTTAACTAAATCTTTATCTTTCCTGCAATTTGCTCTATGAAATCTCTCATTTGCTTTTACACAGAAACAACCACTGTATACTCATACAAACTTGAGAATGAAAAGTGACCGCAGTGATACTTTAGCCATCACATAGACCTCTCTCAACATTTCCAATGTCATAAAATTTTTTAAATGTAAATTATTTTCTATTTGTTTATATATATATATATATATATATATATAAAATCTAATAGCAATATATGAATGTAACATGTTTTAATTGAATCCACCATTCATTTGCTCCAACCTAATTTTTCCTCTATTCTCCCTACCATAACCTTGATTCCCTCCCACCTTCATGTGAGCACTCTCTCTCTCTTCTCTCTCTCTCTCTCTCTCTCACACACACACACACACACATACACACACACACAAACACACACACACACACACAAAGGATTGATTTAGCTCTGCCTACATGCATACATGTTTATGTTATGGGACCATCTACTTGTTCACGGGTACCATCTCAGGGCCCAAATACTCGAAGAAAACTAATTCTCCCTCTCCAAGCAGCCATCTCCCTCTCAGTAATACCTCAGATAGTAGTTAAACTTCATCAGCACCCCCACCATTTATGTAAAGATTTTAGTCCAAGTCGTGTATTTGCATCTCAGCAGTTAAGAATTCACCAGAGCAATGACACTTTTGTGTCTGTAGAATACAACTTGGATATAGACACCTACCTCTGGTTTTTATATTCTTTCTGTTCATCTTCTGCAATGATCCATGAGCATTGTGAGAAGGGAGTATAACAAAGATCTCTGCCTATGCATTGATTGTGGGTCTCTGAATTAATAGTCAACTACTGAAAAAGGAAGCTTTTCATATAAGAGAAGAGAATTATTTTAATATGAAAGTCTTCACAAAGTACTTTATTCTCTTATGAGTCAAAGAGTGTCAAATTACGTATTTCTTATTTTCAGGAAAAACAAGATTTTGTTGTCTCGTGTTTTATCTCATCTGAATATTAGATAATTTTGCTGATATGTAAAATGAATGTTATTATAGATAACAGATCATAGGTTAAGTCAGTATGCTGAGTATTTAACAGTGTTATCAAATGTATTAAAAAAATCATAGTTTTCCTTCAATGTCTACTATTATTGATCATTACTGGATTATTATTACCTCAAAACAAAGAAACAGAAGTGTGTTTAATTTTTCTTATTTTCATATATTTAAGATTTAATTAAGAATAAAGTAAGAGAAAAAGACACAAGCAAGAAGCAGTAGCAGGCCTGAAGGACATCTATCTTCTTTATCTCCAAACTGGCACTGACTGACTCACTCATACTTCCCCTTGAAGACTTTCTGGCCGAGAAAAATGAGTGTTTCAGGCCCTGATGCCACACAACATTGACACTCTGATTGTAAAATTTCCCATCTAATATCTGACTTACATAGTATTTCTCTGACTTGATCATTGTGGATTGAAAGGCTTTCAAAGAGAATTTAAAATAAAGTTCATTGTCTTTTCATTTGTCCATCACATATGTCTCACATTAGAAAAACACAGAAATCATCATGTTCTCCTGAAGCTTCTAAAATGAGAAACTATAACCTCATTTGAGAGTGTGTGAAGGAGAGGTTCATTCATGTTTGTGGTGCTTGCGACTTAAGAATAAGGTTGTGGAGAAAAATTTAATTGTGAAAGTAATAATGCGAAGACATCATACTACTACTGAAATTCTGAATGTAAACCTCCTGGAAGACACTTAGTTGATTTTACTTTACTAAATCAGGGCCTAAAATTTACCCCTAGATACTTTAACCAAAGCAACTCAAACTCTATTTACCTAAAATTAAACACATTCTTCCTCTAGATTCTTTGTCCCAAACCAAGTCTTTTCCCCAGTGAATAGAAGCATTAGTCAGTTAACTATGTAATATAGAATCCAGGAGATCTGGGTAACTGTCTTCTATTTCATTATTTGATCAAATCCCCACCATTTGGACAATATTCACCTACTAAATATGTCATAGATGTATTCATGTCACAAATGTTTACTTTTGAAACATGTCTACTGAGATCTGAATCAGTGGCATCATAACAAATGTAGGTTACACAGTCTGAACACATCAGAATTGCTTTTTGAGACAGACAGAGTAAAATCGCTGAGCTTCTGATCCATCACATGAAGACTGAGGACAATGCTGACATGAAGAATGGCTAGGGACTGAGTGCTGGTTTAAATGTGGTGGTATATAGCAAAAAGATATGAAGGTAGCAGGTTCTATTTGAAGGGAGAAGGGGATTATCAGGTGACAAAGGATGATAAGAAAATGAGGTATAATGGTAACACATTGTGTATATGTGTGAAAATATGAAAATTAAATACATTATTTTATATGAGTAATATATACTAATGAAAATTAAAATATATAGCTCTCCATTGCTTTTTACCTAATGGTCGTAGTTCTAGAATGTGTGGCATCATTTAAGCACCTTATTTGCCAGTTCCTTATTGGCTCTTCGACAGCCTCTCTCACCTCTTTCTCTGCCCACATTTCCAATGAGACTAGCCCTGGCATATGGCAATGTTCCTAATGGTTATCCAAGTGTTTGCATCAGTGATTATCTATATTCACAGAGCCATTTTACTGTATTTTAACTCATTTGCCTTCTTACTCCTTTGTAGCTGAATTCAGGTGTTTTGTCCTCGGGCATTTGGTTTTTGCAGAAGCTGATACCTTGCACCTGATTACCATTTATAAAATATTTTTCACCCTTCTCAATTTCTAATTCTTTAATATTACCAGGAAATCATATCATCAGTTCACTGTAGACTGTCTTTCTCAGCTGGGTTCTAAACTTCTAAACTAATTGAGAAATAAGACAAAAGAGTAAGCTAAAGGGATCAAAATACCTCTAGTATTAAAAAAAGATGAGTTAAAGTTGTGGGCAATACCTTTTAGCCTCCAAGCTCCATGAGGGTTACTTGAAAAGCCATGTCAGATTCCCCCTCTCCTTAGAAATAGTGAATAAAGGGAGCCCAAGGAAATCAATCCTGAATATACCAGCCAAGAAAAGAACTGGCATTTACATGTCCATTACTTTTTTTCTTCAAAATCACAAATCAAATTAAAAGAATGCCTTTTTTTGGGTGAAATTAGTGGAGGAGAGAGAGAGGGGGGAACAATCTTCCTCAGTATGAAAGGATACATGGGGAATAGCAATAGATAGTTCAGACTGAAGTGAGCATAAAAAATTATAAAAGTTCATCTAAATCCAGATTTTTTTATAGTACAGAAGCAAAACAAGTTGAGAAAAGGAGTTAGTTAATGAAAGCCCATATCCGGAATTCCAGTTTTTTATGTTTACATGGTCTCCAAATAATTTTCAATATCATCCTCAATGCCCAAATCTATCTCAGTAACGATTCCAAATCTTTAGATTCATCCTCTCTTTACCTTCTAACAGAGATTGTCTAAGTGGTCCAATGACCAAATCAGACCAAGTCTCTGTTTTTGTCATTAAATTTTCCCCTACCCACTAGTTTGAGTACAATTCATGGCTGCTGTTGCACCATGGTGGCAGAACTGAGCACTTGCAACATAGACTGTTAGCCTGCCACGTCCCAATATACAAAAATAGCTTCCTGACCCTTGCTTCAGCAAGTCAAAAGTGGGGGGCATTATTGAAGCAAAACCCTAAGAGCTACATAGTCCAGATGTAAAACCTTAAAGAGCTGTTAAGGAAGTTTGTCATTGGGAAGAAAACAGAGGTCTTGCTGAATCATTACCTCTGCACGTTGCCTTTTTATTTGGTTGATAAATATATAGAGACAGCTGCAAAGAAAGCATATTTAGCAGGAGGTAGTGGTTTGGCTTGGAGAGTGCTTTGTGTCTACCCTTATTGACCTCTCCCACCTGGAAGCAAGCTTGAATATCAGCTCAGCTTCTCCATTTCCTCCTGCTTTATTTACTCCAGGGAAAGGATTTCAATCAGAAAGTTTGCTTTTACCTGAGGCTGGAGAAAGAGACACTCAAACTAATGGCATCCTGCCTGTAAATTCCACAAGCTCCCTCTATATGCATTTTTTAGTCTTCCTTGTTAGGTAGGCATCAGTAACCATGTATCTGAGAGATTCAGACAAATAGAAAAACTGACTTTTTATAGCATTGTTCGTGATCTGTTTCTATCCAGCTGTGTTCTCAGCAGCACTGCTGCCAATTTCTCTAAATCTACCTTTTTCAAATAAAGTAGAAAATGGCAAAATAAGAAAAAAATGTATTCTAGTGCATCCATTCATCTAATTATCTCATTCTGTAGCAGGTAGAGTTGGTACCTGTAGTTTCTGTCGGAATATGCCACATTTCTTTAACCCACCAAGCAGGAGATGCAATATGACTTTGAAAAGTATTCGGTGTCTTGAAAGGATATGAGCTGAATGTGAAAGCTTACTGTTGATAATAATAATACTAGCAAACTTTCATTGACTGCTTACAGGTACCAGAAAGTGTCCTAAGAATTTGTTCACTAAATCTTTAAAAGAAAGTTTGGAACTAGATGCTATTATTATCCATCCTTAATAAACAGATGAAACCTAGGCATTGTGTAGGTAGTTACTAAATAACTAGGAGCAGTCTTACCATCCTAGCTGTTATCAGGGAATTAGAGTATAGCCAGGCAGAATGAAGCCTTGGATGTTTGAGGTCCTGGGCTGCATCTCTAAGATCAGAAGAAATAAAAACAAAAATGAACAGGGAATATCTGCCCTTCTGATTTATTTATTTAGGATGGTATTCTGGGATCCTGAGAATTGAGAACAAACTTTCACCTCAATACTATACAGTCCACAGGCTATTGTTAATTTGTAAGTAGTGTTTTATTATCAGGTGGCAAGAACAGAAATTGCTGCAAGAGTATGGATATTTTATAATATTTGCCATAATAATTCATTTCCTGTTGAATTTAATAGAAGAAACTTGAGCTCATGTTTTACATTTCATTTTTTTCAGATTTAACATCAGTGGAAATTAATTTTTAGTATGTTTTTATCAAAATCTTTGTAGCATTTTGGAAATTAAAGGAAAAGAAAAAATGGACTCCTAGGACATGTAATTATAGAAACACTGTCCATGCTTTATATACCCCTGGGAGGTCTGTACTTTTCTGAATGGAGATGGAGGAGCAATGGATGGGGAAGGGAATAAAGGGAAAAGGAGAGGGTACAGGAGGAGAAGAGGGAAGAAATGGTTGGTATGCAAAATAAATGAAAAAAAAACGTTATTTAAGTAAAAACTTTCAGAAATACTGTTCTAGAAGCAGAACATGAGGGACATGTTTCCTTGCAACTGTGGAATCCTAGCATCATGTAAAAAGGCATGACTTGAAGAGGGTTAACTAGGGACCTTCAAATCACTGGTTCTAAGGCAGTATACTCCAAGTATTGCAATCCTAGTGTTGTATTGATATAAATATTCACACCAGGTAGATGGTATAATTCTTAGGTTGAAAGGTGAGTAGTTTCTGTCTACCCAGTACCCAACATAGGAGCTGACACCAAGAGGCAAAAACTTAACATTTGAGCAACAAGTGATCAAATATGAAGACAATGATGAAGATGATGATGACAGTGATTAGGTTAATGGTAGAGACAATGTAGGTGATATTGTTAATCAATGATGATTGTGATCATTTCAACAATGATGGTGATAGTGATGGCTACTGTGGTGTGACAGTCTTGCTGTTGGAAATTTCTATCACTTATTTCCGTTTGCTAAGCGAAATACTTCATGTCTCTAAGGTTCTCCAGGATAAGTGTTACACTTCATACTATGAAGTGAAAATATTATTTAATTTTTTATGTAAATGAGTGTTTTGACAGCACATATATTTGTGTACCACATGTGCAGTATCGGCAGAGGTCAGAGGAAGGTGTCATATCCTCTGAAACTGGAGTTACAGAGGTTGTAAGATGTCTCATAGGTTCTAGGACATATGGTGAGCCGAGGACTCCGTGAGTGAATGTGTAAAGTGCAGATATAATATTGAGTGAATGTATATTTTTGACATGGACAAAGCCACTTCGATGAAAAACTGGGAAAACTTTCCTTCCAGGGTGAGGCTCAGAGAGATGGTAAAGGTTTCCAATGGCCTTGAATGCTAATATTTATTTTACAGTGGGTACAAAACCAACAACAGAATCCGACCTGATACTACTAGCCTTCAGAGACCACCTACCAAGAATAGCCTACTCCTTCCCCTGTGTTGTACTTAATAAAAGAGCTTGAGTTTCCATGTTTTTGCTATGCAGTTGATACCATTACCTTGGAATACACACAACTTGTGTGACCCCAGATTTTCTGTACATTTGTGAATGTATCTGTCCTTTCTTCATTACATTGTCATTTTTCTAGTGCCATGCCATGTGGTGTGCCATAGCAGGAATTTAACCCTGGTCCTCTGCAAGAGCAGCAGCAGCAGCAGCAGTGAGCATGCTCTTGACCATTGAGCCATCTTTCTTTAACCCTCCAAGAAAATCATGTAAAAGTTTTTGAGAGAGAATGTTCTTCAAATATTAGGTCAAGGACTTTATGGATAGAAATGTGCTTCTAAGTTTTTTCTTTTTTCTTTTTTGAGACAGAGGTTCTTGACGTAGCTATGGCTGTCCTGGAACTCATTTTGTAGGCCAGGCTGGCCTCAAACTCACACAGATCTGCCTATCTCTGCCTCTTGAGTTCTGGGATTAAAGGCATTCACCACCACACCTGGCATACTTCTAATTTTTAATGATTAAAAGGGCTACTGTCTATAGAAAGAAACATTATGATACACGTTTGAGAAATTTCACAAACAAAAACTTAGAGATTTAATACAGCTTCAGATACTCACTGATAAAACATGAGGGACATGCTTCCTTGCAACACATGAAGAGTCAGTACTATGAATTAGTAAACTATGAGAGTTGCCATCTAAGTTAAAAGGCTTGTCTCACTTAGAAGCACCCATTATTAATATATAAGCAACAACAACAATAAAATTTTATAAAATATGATATTGGAAACAAATTCTTTTATTGATTTGACTTTTGCTGATCTTAAGTAATTAATTCACATTGTGCCTCATTTACCTTTACTCCATATTTTACATCAGCCTATATTATTTGTCTGTAGAAAATGCATCACTACCAAATATGTTTATTCATACGATTTTATCATACTTCCCTATTGGATATCTGACACTTGCAAATATATCTGTCACATAATTGCTATATTAATTACTTTGTTGTATAACATGCTACTAATTCCTTGTGATCAGAAGGATAAAACACACTATACATTATCATGATATTCATCATCATCATCATCATTAACACTTTCATCATGTGCTGAGGGGATAATTCCTCTGCCTGTTTTATGGGGAATTGGAGTAGTGCATTCCCTTAAGTGTGGAATCAGCTGAACAGGAAGGCCTAAGACATTCTCATTCAACTGGGCACAGCTGTCAGGATACCTCATTTTTTCTGTGTGTCCAGTCTCCTTCTACTGATTTACGCTATCCTTTTTATAGGACATTCTCCATGGCACTTACTGGGTGGGCAAAGAAATGATGTGTGAGGTCCTTGAAGCCAAACCTTCCAAAAAGCACATTATCATGCCTGCTGCCTATATTGATCAAAACGAAGGATGTCACCAATCAGAAAAAAGAAGTGATAACACTGGCTGCCATTAATGAAAGGAGCACTAATTATTGTGGTGATTAGTTCTAATCAACCACATCTAAGTCCCTAAGGACCCAGGATATGAATAAACAGATGATGTGATTAAAGGCAGAGCTTAGGGGGAAAAGTAAAACATATTCTTCAGTTTATAAGCAAGATTTGGCCATGTGGACTCTTGAATGTAAAATGACATGAGTAGCACAAAGTTTTATGAAGATTAATCTGCCCATAGCTAAAAGCAGAAATAAAGTTGGCAAGAAATAGATGTAGGAAAGTCATTTAAAGCCTGCCTTGATAACCAAAAGTAATGAAGTGAGGAGTGGAAATCTTTATCATAAATTCTACTCCTGTTTCCCATTTACTTATTTGGGTTTGTAGCAATGCAGACTGGTAGTACATTTCTAAGAGATTGTTTGCCTCAGGTCAGATGTATGGAACCTTCTACTGTGTGGTGGAAGGATAAATAAAATGTACTTAGAAAAAAATTTTGATAGCATACCTGAGTGACTCTAGACAGTGGTCCACATATTTATATATTTTCTAAAATTTATTTGCATTTCAAGGTAGTTAAAATAATTCAAGAGAAAATGTAGAATACATATTTTTTTAAAGCCCCAGCTATATCATACTTAAGAGACTGTGCTCTGTGTAATAAACTAAACTAAAGCCCCTCGGCTATTTACTTAGAACTGGCTGATGCAAAATAAATAGAAATATCAACACATAATAACATTTCAACTTTCCCTAGAGAGATCCAAGTTTATTGTTTCATTTTGTTGCTAAAAACAACAATAATCTCATATATCTCAAGGTGTTTTCTCTGGATGACTTACCGGTTTTTCTGCTATTCAAAGAAGGACTTGAAAACACCGCCTTTTAAGATATGCTTCCATCATTTCTTTTCCTTGAAAGCAATAGATTATTCAAGCTTCACAATAACCAAGTCATAAATATATCTAGAAAGTGCTGACACGTACGCTCCACACTGAGAATGAAGAAGTGATGGAAATATATATTAGCATATAGAGGTTGAAAGTGTAGGTTAATTAAAAAAATTCCCAATGTGAATTTCCAATAATTAAAATTCAATTGTAGTGCCCTGAGAAATAGCACAGAAAGTGAAATACTTAATAAATTAATATTTGTTTAAGCTTAAAATACATTAACTTTTTTTCCAAAGTAAGGCACTTGAATTTGTTGGTACATGTACAAATAGCCTATCTTTTACTTATCGTACACAATGCTCTTAGTTTTCAACTCTTTTGAGGAAACACTGCTGTTGTAAGTTCTTGACCTTATGGGTGGGGCTGAAATAGCTCAGTTGGGAGAGACTTCAACTAAAGAATATTTTGACTTTGTATTATAAAAATAGGAATTCAGGATTGATTTCTTATCCTTTTCAGATTTCCAACAACCATCTATCATTTATCCTACTATATCTGGGTAAATGGGAGTTCTTTTGTCTTTCTCTTTTTTAAAACATAGGCCTCTGTGTTTTTAAGTGTAATCCATCATGTTTCTACAATAAAGCATCAAGAAAGATCTCAGTGAATAGCCATAAACTGGGTACCCAATACCAAGCATTAGAAATCAAATCAAATAAACTATAAGGACATTTTATGCAACATTATATGGACTGATCACTCTGTATTTTTATATTTAGGAATATGTACATACTCACATATGTTATAACAATAAAGAAATACAGGTTCTTAATTTAAGAGACAGCAAAAGTTAGGGGTGCATGAGAAGGGCTAGAGGGAGGAAAGGAAAGGGGAATTGTAACTAAAGTATAATCTCAAAAAAATATTAAGTACCGGTTTACTGGAAACAAAATAACCCAAGTTAAATTTATGATATCAGCATATCTAGCTATAAAGCCCAGTAAACTTTGTGATAAAATATTTAGTTCTATAGGATAATGAAGTTCACATATGTGACTTGGACTTAACTTTCAAGTAAGTACACAAGTAGAGAGTAATTTCTCATTAAATAATAAGTATCAATCACTTATATGCAGTCCAAATATTAATCAGGTTCTTCTGTGCTACTGGGGAGTATGCCACAGGGCTTTGTGCATGTAAGGCAATGGATGCATCTGAGCTATCTCTCCAGTTATCCTTTCATTTTCCGCAAACTATAGCCTTATATGCTTGCACACTTGAGGTATTGGTATCGAGGTATAAGGCAGTGGATAAGAGACAGAGCTTCACTGATGAAAATGGGTAACTAGAGGTGAACTTGAGGTTTGTCCAGCCTGACCTCACTTCCAGTCCACTTTCTGCTTTTGAGTATAGACACAAAGTGACCAGCTGCCTCCCACAACTGCCATTCTTCTTTCTCTCCCATAGTAGACAGTATCTTCTCAAGCTTTAAGCAAAATAAGCCCTTCTTCCTTTAAGTTATGTTCTGCCACATACTTGACGACAGCAAAGAGAAAGTAACTGGTGTAGTCATTTGTAGAGGGCTGTCTAAATCTGGATCCAGGAACTCCAGGCCTTAAAAGATTACAGGAGGACACTTTCTGATAATAATAAAAAAAGAACATAAATTTGCTTCCTCAGTCCAAATGTGCTTGTCAATCACTGCACAGTGAAATGGCCTTCAGGAAAGCTGTTCTAGACACTTCAAAATTAGTCTAAAGCCTGTCTAAAATAATTCACATTAATAGTCCTTTCTGAATTAAACATTTTCATTTCTTGATATGCTATTGTCCTTCAATCTGCAGCAAATCCAGTCCCCTATAAAACTTTCTGTGTCCTGTCTCAATTCTTTGACAAATCACAAGAATTATAGAGCTGAGCATTTTGTTGTCATAAAACACTCTTAATTTTTTTTCAAGATAAGTTCTAAATTATCTCTAGATGATTGACCATGAAGTGTATTGAGTAAGACACACAGTTTCTATGTTGGAACTGAACTGATTCATCACCAAATACTAATAGTCTGAAGGTATTTAATTTTCTTTCTTCTAATCAGAAGAGAATTTAGAATTAATAGAGTTTTTGGATGAGATTAATTTAATTTCCTTTGAGAACCCTGTCTTTAAGTATCTCAAGGCCTTAAAAGTTCCTCTGATGGAGTTTGGCAGACGCACAAGTCATTGGCATCCTGACACTTTGCTCTCTAAGATTAAGAAGGTCTAGTTTCTGACAAGAGTAAGTAGAACTAACCACCTTTGTTTTTAATATCCCCACCTGTTTTGTAAAATTATTTATTTAGTTGTTCCCTGTTGAATGTTTCTTTTTTTTACTATTTTCAGAGATCGGATTCAAGTGAACATTTTGATGTATTTAATTGCTTCTTTAGAATTGAAAGGAATCAGAGTATCATACAGGAGTGTTATATTTGCAGATTAATTCTCAAATGAAATGCTAAAACATATATATCAGGTCATGTTGATTGACCATGTTACATTATTGGAGATGGAAGGATAGATTGCTTGTCACAGGATTCCAAGCGACTCCTTGTTATTGGATAGGCTGATATCAATTGTTTGTCCTTTTCTTCCACAGTGGTAGAATGAACAGATTCAACAACTTAATTCATTGTTAGATGGAGTGGCATGACTGATTACTTGCCCATAGGAAGTAACTGTAGGAGTTTTAGGTCATCATGGGTTGCTTGTGCTTGCTTACTGTCAATCCATTCTCTTATTCTTCTAAGTCTTCAGTGAGCTAAATCACACTGCCACAATCCTGTATTGTAGGGATACACACAATACCTCATGGGCTGTTAAGTGAACCAGAAATAAACTACCTTGCTACTGACTTTACAGTGAGTTTTTGTCTTTGGCAATGGACTGTTTACTTGCATTGATGTAGACAACAATGTTCTCTTACCTTTCTATTCAGACCACAAGATTATTGATTTCTCTTAATTCCAACTCAGTAGAATTTTTTTTATACAAGATTTCACTATGCTATGCAGTTTTGACTAGCCTGGTATGGAGACCAGACTGAACTTAAGCTTGTATAGATGCACCTGCCACTGGCTCACTATCATGAGCTACCAGACTTGGCATCTAATTTAGTAGTCTTAACTCATACATCATTTTTAGATTCAAAGTTAATTTGTGGTTATTATTTCCTGCTTTGAGTTTTTATTCAACATTAATAGAGAATAGAATAATATAACAACACCCGAGGAAGAAACAATGTAAATATTTCCTCCTCCTTTACTCACATCTAATTTTATTTATGGTGATTTGCATTTTTACAAATATGGAACTCATTTAAAGACTCTCCTTTGTTTAAAACTAAATTATCTGAGATTAATCAAGCACTCTAGCCATGCATACAGTATAAAGAAAATTATGATATTTACATCAGTTTCACTGTCAATGAAACTTATGTGGTTATCAAGAAGGCACTGGATAAATTAAACAAAATTACCATGGGGACCATTTTATGCAAGGATCATATGCTAGGATCTGTAGTGGAATGCAGCCAGTTTCCCATTTCTTAGTACAGTTACATTTTCCACATTTCAGGCAAAGACTCTGCAGTTATGATCTTTGATTCCTTTCCCAAAGACTAGTGTCATATAACTTGGCTGTTTTAAAAAGGAAAAGGGGAGAAAGGCTGGTGTGTATCTTTTTCTTAGTTTTGGTAACAGTAGGCACCGACTTTTTAACTCAAAAGCAACATTTGAAATCATAAAGAACTTGCATAAAACCAATCCAAATCCCATCTTGACTATTCAGGCTTCTTGAAGAGTGTCCAAAACTGACTACACCCGTTTTTTCCTGCTTGCCTTGCTTGAGACTTCCAATAAACAAGAACCTTTCTTCTCACATTAGTATTATTTATAAGGCAAGTTGTCAGTGGAGGGAGACAGTCAAAACCCTTAAGGAAAAAAAAAAGACCATTGCAGTTGCTACATCAATAGTCAACGTTTTCTTTTTTACAGATCTGCTCAAGCTTGTAACCTGTGTTTCTAATCCAGGTTATTTATATCAAGGTCATTTTAAGTGAGGATAAGCAGCTTCAATGTTTTACTAATTTTTAAAAAATTAATGAACCTTCCTGAGGTTTATGAATGCTGGTAAAAATAGTATAAAATGAGTCTAGCATCATTTCTTCACTTTTCTCCTCTACATTATTTTTCCTTTAGTGATTAGCCAGTGATAATTACTGAAATGATTGACCCATGGAATGGGGTCTATATCACTTACAAAAAATCTCTCACTTTCCCTGGGCCAATTCTGTATTTCATTAAGATGCTTCTTCAAATCACTGAGCATACACATACATGTGTTCACACAAGGGTGTTCACTCTAGGACAGAATGATCTGTAGATTCTGGAAGTGGTAAGAAAGCCACATTTGCCAGTGTGAGATCATTGGAATAGCTTTTCTGATGTCTACCACATGTTGGCTGACGACTTGAATTCTAGCTCAACTATTATATACAGTCTTCTTAGTTCCCATATATACCCACAAAGGCTCTTATTTTGAAATGCAGGGGAGTTGCCAAGCATCAGATAATAATGTTCTGTGAAAAAATATTACTTTATCTGAAAGAAAAATGTATCCTGAAAGAATCTGAGGTTACTTATTATTAAGCTAGTCTTATGTGAAAGTTACTTGGAACCTTAATATATTTTCCAGATTTCTTGATCACTGAAATGAAGTTTAGAAACATTAAATGATTATACCTCATTTCTTTAGAGATAAAACTTAATGAGACTCATAAAAAATTAAGAAAAATAATTTGTAAGTAGTGATCTATGTCTAATTTTTGCTCTATTTGGTCCTTGTTTCTTAAAGAACATAACCATTTTTAGTAAAATGCATCATTTCATGATAATTCTGAATTTCATTATATTTACCATAAATTTAATAAAGTTTAATCAGCCTTGATTTGAGATAGTTTGTTGTTGCAAAATGCTGTGCTATTTTCTGACATACTTTTGATAGTGCAATAACTGAATGGTGTACCTATGTATGTGATTGTAATAATTCTGACTTGGGATAGTTCTTGTTTTCTTACTTATTGATGATGCAGTACAAATGCATTCAGGTTGTGGATCCCTCTTTTTACTTTTAAATTTCATTGATGTACCCTTCCATTCATGATTCAGTTGATCTTCCCTTAATTCTAGTAAGCTTATTCTTGCCTCCTATCAACATAGCAATTCATTGAACTTTGTAAGTTTTTGCTCTTATCTCTGATAAGTAGTTTGTCCTCGTGTTTTTTTTCTTACCTTGTTAAGTTGTTATATTTGAATTAGTTAAATTGGAGGAAGGACACTGTTTGAGGTAATAATGACCCTGAAATTAAAGGGCAGCAATCATTCATAATTGCACTCTAAAGAAAAGAATCTTTTAAATTGAAACATTCATTTCATATTTCTGGGTAAAATAGTGAATGGAACATTCATTTTAATTAGAGTTACTGTAATGTTTTTTGGGCAGTGAGTTTTCATGGTTACCATTTTTTATTTGTTAATATCAATAAAGAAATTCCAAACATATGTTGAAGCAAATCAAAATCCACACCTGATATAGAAGTTAGAAAATAATACAAGGGACTTCAAAAAATACACCTACTTGTGTCTGGGAATCAAAACAACAACAAAACATTGCCAGTTCCATTAATTAATCAGTTAGTTTAATTTATTAGGATTATCTATTATTATTATTCATTAAATCTTAAAATACATCACAATTTTATTATCTGTTCATCAGATAGACATCAGGACTTTTGCATATCTTTGTTATTATGGATAAAACAACAGTGAGTATGGGTGAGTAAATATCTCTGTAGTAGTATATGGGTGTATCTCTATAGTTGTTCTTATGGGCATACGCCCTCCCCAAAAAATAATGTTTGCTTAGTGGTAGACTAACTTTTATTTTTGAGGAGCAATCACTTTATGTCCTTACCAAGAAGGATTCCATATCCAAATACACACTCCTACAACAAACCAACAAAAAAAAACAATCAAACAAAATCATGACATAGGGGAAAATGTCTCCTCATGCCCCACAGCCTGTTCTTTTGTAGTTACCAGTGGTTTATGCTATTTCAGTATATCTAATAATAGCAACCTTATTGAAAGTATGAAGACCAAATTGCTACAAACGTAAAACAGAAAACATACAGGCTGTGAAAATGGTTCTGTGAGTAAAGCCGTCATATATGTGGATGGGCATTTGATCCCTAGAACCTACAAAACAGTCTGGGTATGATGCACAGCAGTAAACTTAGTGATGAGAAGGGGTTAGAGGGAAAGAAAAATCCATGGTATTTTTGTGAGATATTTCTGTCTTGTTTATTTAGCGAAATTCCAGACTAATGGAAAACCTGGATTCAAACTAAAGATGGAATATGTCAGAGGACCAACATCAAAATTTGTCTTCTGACTTCCTAAAATAGGCTATGCACATGCACACTCACACCCACAGGTCCATTCACACATTTGAATGTATATAGATATACAATAAAATAAATGAATAAATAAATAAGCAAACCAAGGGTTAAGTCAAATAGAATACACAATGTGGATTGTATCTGGATCGCCACATTCAGATTCCTTATTATCTCTTTGTTACTTGTAGTTTAAAGAAACTACCTATAGCCTTGCTTTCAGCTTCATCTTTTAAATGTAAATAGCAGCTTGATTTTGTTGTTGTTTTTATAGTAATATTTTAAGTGTTGAAAATATAATTACATTGCATTTCCTCTTCCTTTTCCTTCCTCTGACCCCTTGTTCTCTTTGCTTGCTATCAAATCATGGCCTGTTTTTATATTCCTAAATATTAAATAATACAATCTGTCCCATTCCTATCATGTTTCCTGTGTGTTTAAGATCTCAAGACTGTCTACTTGGTATTGGTTAGGCAATGGTTAAATGTAGTTCTCGTCTCTCATAAAAGGAACTTCTCTTTACAACAAACAGAAACCATTACAGAAGACAAAGAATCAAAATGCAGAAAGCCTGAGGCTCAGGGGATATTGTGTACGAGAATACAAAAAGATTATAAGAGCCAGGGGAACAGAAAACTTGCTGTGAGGTTGCTCCCTAGAAATATTGGAGAGTCTATACTGATGAAGTCTCATCAAAATAGATTTTTATGTTTATTTAAAAGATAAGGTGTTCAGTTTCTGTGTAGAAAGGAGTCCTACAGAGAAATGCTAAAATAAAATTCAATGCTAAATTTTGTATCTCTCAGATATCATGTTTGGCTAATCAGTATTGTAAGCAGGGGTAGTGATATTCATTTTCCAGTTGACTTTGCCAAGCTCATCCCATATTTCATGGGAGAAAATACAGGAAGTCCAGATTATGCAGACACCAGTAAAACAAAATATTGTCTGTTGATTGAGGTGAACAACTTAGATTACTTGCTTATCCTAGTATCAGATGATTTAATTAGATTTGGAGATGGAAAGAAAATTCAGCATCTCAAAGCAGATGCTCTAGTTCATTGTGGCCACCTCCTAAGCAGCTTTATCACTAGTGTAGCTCATTTGAGTACCGGCAGTTATATCCTAGCTATACCTACTTTCAGTTATTGAATATTACCATAATGATCATTTTAAAATATGGGCAAGAAAGATAAT
>JAQHUG010000203.1:3115180-3127232 GCA_028555095.1 Dicrostonyx torquatus
TCTATTCACATCCTCAGGTAGGAAACAGAGTAATATCTCAGGATGGTATTTAGAATCTGAAGATTTAAAAAGCTAAGTGATTCTCACTCCTGGGATCCCCATCAGAGCTAAATGAATGTACTTGAGTTTATCTTACTTCCTGATGTAATTTTGGTTCTAAAGTAACCCAGTGGAAAGCTGAGCATTAGACTTTGTAGATAACAGGCTAAAATGTTGATTTATAGCAGGTAGAGTATTCATTGGTTCTCTAGGAGAGAATGAGAGCCTTTTGCACATGACATCTATATTTCAAGCATCCTGGGAAATTAAATAAAATTTTTGATGAGCTATTTTTTGACAATAATTTTTTGTATACCTGCATAGACAGTAAGGGGTATTGTGAAACAGAATATTTATTTAACTGTGTATAGATGTGTTGCCTTTTTATACTGCATTTGTTTAACTATGCAAAGATGTGTTGCTGTTTGACCTTGCTTGCCTAAGGCACCAACTTGTTTTATAAATAGCTGAACGCCCAATAGCTAGGCAAAAGAGAGATAGACAAGGCAGGTGGGCAAAGAGAAAAGGAGACCCAGCTAGCCATTCAGGAGACATCCAGTAAGACAAGAAGGAAGTAGAAAAACAGTACAGACAGTACATATACAAAATAAGCATATCTCACTGCAGCACATACATTAATAAAAACGGGTTAACTTAATCTGAAAAAAAAATTTAGTAAGAAACAAGCCTAAGGTAAAGCCAGACATTCATAATTAATAATAAGTCTCTGTGTCAGAATTTGGGACTGGCAGTCCAAGAAAGCCTGCTACAAATGGGTGTGGTACAAGAAGTAGGCTTGTTTATTCCCATGCTGATTGATTAATGGGGAAACCAATTACCTATAACTTGAATTCTTTATAGAGGCATTGAAATGCATAGGCTTCTTTCTTAAATTATACTTTACAGAAGTACATGTTGTTAATACAAACTCACATACACTTATTCTCATACTTCTTAGGATATCATTTGTTAAGAAAAATTTAATGGAAACAAAAAGCTGGAAAAAAATAGAAAGTATTGCTAAATCTCATCGACAAACTCCTTACATTAGATTTGCTTGATTTATTTCTTCATGATAAATATGCATACTCCTGGGACAGCACAGTAATAACACTAAGTTCTATTTCCTCACTCATTTAACTATCCCACACTGAAAATGTGAGATTTTTAGAAGCTGGCCATGAACTCCACATTTCCATGTGGGCAGTGTTTATTACATGGTAGGCATCCAATAAAAGGTGGCTAATTCCATAGAAGAACCCTCTTGAGGGTACATGAATGTTTGCCTCTAAAATGAGCTTTCATTCACGATTACGGGTTTATTACACAATATGCCTGAAAAGATTGGCTTAGGTATATAAAAGACTGTTGTCTCGTTTTTCCAAATTATAAGACAAGCATGAAATGCATTAGATGAATAAATACTCTAACTCTGAGAAGAAATTTGAGTGCAGTCCTCATCTCTCATGTAGAAAACCTCTATTTGCAACAGGTGGAGACCATTACAGAAAACCACAACCAGTCAAAATACAAAGTTTTGGAGGCAGTCACAGCTGATGAATATACAATATAACCCTGGCACCTACGGCTCAAGGATTACGGCAAAAGAGGAGATGGAAAGACCGTAATACCAGAGAAATAAAACTTGTGTATCTCCTGGAAATGTCAGAGGTTACACCCATAAAGTCCCACTAGCATGACTGTCTAACAGGTATTGAACAAGGAAGACACCAAAACACATACTAATAGGGATGGGTGAGAGCTCAGAAGGCCTCAGTCCTGAAAACAAATAATAAAGACAGGCAAATATTGGGAGTAGAAGAAATTGCACCTCCCTAGAAAGGCACACAAATTAGCATGCCATAAATTTGGAAAAAGCAAAATTTTTGGTGGGAGGAAAATCTCAATAAAATAAAATAAAAGTATATGTACAAAAATATACGTACAAAAATAAAAGAATTTGAACACCACCATCTGCTTATTTCTTTGTTTCTAGAGTGTAACGGTGAGTGTAGAAACTTAGAATATAGCTCAAGGTTGGACATGTTGTCTGGCAATATAAGCTGTTCATTTTATTAATGTGTCAGCAGGTACTTATATTTATCCACTATTTAGGCTTTATGATTTATAAAATTCAATGGGAAAACACAACATCATCTGTTATAGGAGACTATCACATTCAACTTGGCTTGCTTTCAATTTTTTTTTTTTTTTTTTTTGGTTTTTCGAGACAGGGTTTCTCTGTAGCTTTGGAGCCTGCGCTGGAACTAGCTCTTGTACACCAGGCTAGTCAGATCCGCCTGCCTCTGCCTACTGAGTTCTGGGATTAAAGGTGTGTGCCACCACTGCCCGGCGCTTTCAAATTTATTAATGAGATTCTTTCCATTAATTGTTGCCATGTAGACAGAAGGACCTTCAATCCCAGAACCAAGGTATAAAAAGAGCAAAACCAAGAAGTCAAGCAGAGGGTACAATTAAAACCAGGGTTTGGAACCAGGCAAAGATACTTGGTTCCATGATGCTCTCAGGCAAATTACCATAGCCTAATATTGAGTACCAGGTTGGCCAAGGAGTAACATAATCTCAGCAAATGCAGTCAGTTTCTCCTGAGGAATGACACCTAAGGTTGGCAAATGGCCTTCACGCATATGTACACACACACACACACACACACACACACACACACACACACACACACACAAACATCATATAAAAATACAACCTGCTGATTCTACTTATTTTTGTTCATATTTGTTAAGGGATTAACCGCTTGATATTAGATAATTTATTCATACTCTTGGGACTTCCTGAGTGCAGTTTCTCTATAATATATATAATACAATCTCACAGTAGACATCCTGTAACTCATACAGTTTTTATGGCATCTCTTCTACAGTGTTCTTTGGTGTATAGAAAATGTGTTGTAGATGAATTACTTAGGGTTGGGCATCTCATGGTTATTGTTCTCAACTTTTTATTTGTTTGTTTTTGTAAACACTCACAGTTTGTAACCCAGGCTGGCGTTGGTTTATCATCCACCCTCCTCAGCAACCTGGGCACTTATTATAGACATCACCATAAGCCCTGCCAGATATGAAGCTTTTAAAGAGACTTGTATGTCTTAAAATCATGAACACATGGAAATTACCTTCTTACTTTAACTTATAAAACTATTAATGGTAAGATCACATCTCCATTTCCAAAATGAATCTACTAAGTCTATATATGTTTTCATTAGAATAGCAAATATATTACTAATTCATATTAATATGCAAGAGATAACATTTTGTAGGATTGCTTCTTTCCCACATTAAGAATTAAATTATGACAACATTGTGGTTCCAAAACACAACTGAAGGATCTTTTTATATAAGTTTTCCAAAATACTCAAGTGCTTCTTAATTTTTCAGTTTAATTTGTACCCAAACATCCTTTCTTCAATAACACCAACATGCAAAATGGCACATTGTATGATGATTTGTTTTATTTTACTTTGTTTCTCTTATTAAATAGGGTTTTACATAACTCGCCTTGAACTCCTGACTCTCTTAGCCCAGCTTCTGAGATTTGGGATTACAGGAATCCTCCATTATGTCCAGCACCAGCTATCTTTATGATAATACAGAAATACTGAAAGTATCCTTCATCATACACAGAAACAATGAACAGCAGTTGAATAGAGAATTTAAACTCCTGGCACACGAGTAAAAGTTTCAGAAAGGGCCTCCTTAAGTTTCCGTTAGAAAACATATCCAGTGGTTTTCCCTTTATGCACTGACTTCAGTCCAGAAGCACTGTTTTTCACAAATGAATTTTATTGATGTTTTACTGGCACTAATTTCATGGAAGATGGAGTGAATGATGAACTAAAAATAGACCCCTGCAGTAAATATTTAAAGGCTAGAAAGCTGCCCATGATCTGACCTGCATATGAAAGAAGCTACTGTTAAAAGAGCCCATTCACTGTTTTTTCCATTTATGATGTGTTCCATTTACAAGAAAAACAAAAAGTGGATAAAATTAAATGTCACAGAATATTCAGATTAAGCGTTTAGATTTATTATTGGAAAGATTGTAAGGCTGGATAATATTTCACTGAAGAAATGGAATCATGAATAATAATCAATATATATTAATCTATAAGATCTATGGCACTGGACTCCAAACAAGAATGACAAAAACGAATTGGACAACTTTGTATTTGATAGAAATATTTAGCTCTAGTCTTTGAATTAGTTACAGTCCTCTCAGGAGCCAGAAGAAGGATGGAGATGACATTGCTCCTCAATTCTGGTCTTATGATACTTTTCTTGTTGGTGGTAGCTACTTTTTACTACAGTGTTTTCATGCTAAGTGAATGAGTTTTTTCTAAGAATCCCCTTGTTTTGTCAGGCATTTCATCTCTTAAAATTCTTGTATTCTGACAAATGGCCTTGAGAATGTTTTGGGCAAAAACATTTCTCTCAATATGTGGCCTGATATGACCTAAAAGAATGGCAATATTAGTCTCATGGGAGAAAGGTATGTTAAACCTCAGGAAACCATGCCATTCAGTAATGAAAGGGAGAGTTTTCCATAATGAAGCTTCTGCTCCTTTTGCCACCACTCACCAATGACTACAAAGATGGTCCCTACCTTTTCCACTTGTGTTTTAAGTGTTAGCACTAATGCATCCATCTCACGCCATCTTCTTCTAATATTCTACTGCACAAACTTTGCATTCTGTCGATGGACATTTTAGACTGAGGCATGAGAACAGAGATGTATTTAGTGACAAAGGTTGTCAAAATACTTAAATCAGGCAAATGTGTGGAAGTGATCTTAATGTATGTGTTTATGTGTTCACTTCAGGCTATGAGAGGATCTTGGTCAAATTTAGGAGTATTTGGTCATATTTGATTTTGTGGGCAGCAGTTTCCTATTTGATTTTGGTCCAGGCAAAATTCCAGCTTTGTTGTGAAAACAAGCATTTGTATCTTAGAGACAGCTGTCTGAGGAAGATTTGTTTTTAAAATTAATTACTTTTCATAAGATACAAAGAAATAATATGCCCCAGTTTGTATGTCAATCAAATACCTACTTTTGTGGAAAGTCTGAGAGCCAAAGAATTTACAAGAGCATCTATAATGGGTTTATTAGGATTTAAGTGCTTTTTAATAATCAAACCCTAACAAGTTATAATAAGAGAAATAGTAAAAACCTTTAATTTAGAGATGTTACTCATTTGGAGTCAATTTCACTTAAAAATCATTATAAAAGGATAGTAATTCATACATTTCAATTTAATGACTCAGATCTTTGGATAAATTTTATTTTAAACAGGAATAATCTGTAATTTCATTAAATTTCCATTTTCCATTATAAAGATTATATTGAAATTTGAGAAAATGTTTTAGAAACCAAATAGGAAAAAGTAACCACTTATACATAGTTTCTAATAATTTCTACCACTTTAATGCTTTCAATTTCTACTGTTTAATTGCTTTTTAAGGTTTAAATGTGCTGTATATTCTTTCATCTGGATGCTAAATAAAGCCAAAAATTTAATTATCACCATTTAAAAAATACATGTTCGGGACCTGTGAAAGTACCATCTACTGTATAAATACACATGGATGTTTTACAGATAATTACTTTCACAGGGACACTAAGTGTATTCTGTAGAATGTAAGCTATATAATGGAAAAGCTGTCTGGAGTTATGGGGAAAACTCCTAGGTCTATTTCTACCCTTAGTGGGTATTTCTTATTCTAAGGCAAGTAAAGGTACTTTTGTATGCCATGATTAGTATAACCTTTGTGTTATTGTTTAGACAGTCTCATCATGTATTCAGGCTATTATTATAGGTTGTACTGGTAGAATTATACTGACCTGTAGAGTAAGGATATTCCCATGCATAGAATAAAAATAGTCTAAAATTATTAGTTCAACTGTATCGTTATCTTAATATGTATATTAGGGTCTAAAATTCGTGGTTTTCAACCTGTGAGTTGCGACCCCTCTGGGGTCCAAAAGAGTTTTCACAGAAATCACCTAATAACATCAGAAAACATGCATATTTACACTAAAATTCATAACAGTAGCAAAATTATAGCATTGAAGTAGAAATAAAAATAATGTAAACATTGGGAGTCACCAAAGCATAAGGAACTGTAGTAGATGGGAAGCACGTTCAGAAGACTGAGAACCACTAGGCAGTCTCGTCATGCATCATGGCCATTTCCTATAAAATATCCTTGGTAGAGTTATATTGACCTGTAATGTTGTGATATTCCCATACAGAGGATGATGATACTTGAAAGTTATTTGCTCACTCATATCCATATCTTTAAAAATAAATTAAAAATCTAAAATAAAAGTAAAAGTAGTAGAATGGAGCCTAAAGATCCCAGGTGTCAACAGAAAAGAAGCCCATGTTCCTGCTGTGTCTGATCTCCTTCAGGTTGGTTTTCTTAGTAACAGCTCCTATTGCTATTTTAAAACACCATGACCATAAGCAGGTTGGGGAGGGATGAGTTTATTTCATCTCATACTTCTGCCTCATAGTCTATCATGAGGGCTACAACTCAAGCAATAGTCAAGAGGCAGAAACTGATGCCAAGGCCATGAAGGGGAGCTGTTTACTGGCTTGTTCATCCTAGCTTGCTAAGCTACTTTTCATATAGCCTGCAGGACCATAAAGCTATGAGTCCATGAGCCCACAAACACAGCCTACAATGAGATGGACCCTCCTACATCAATCATTAAACAACAGATGACCACAGCCTTGCCCACATGCCAATCTTGTGGGGTGGAGGAAATTCGTCAGTTGATATTCAGTCTTCCAAAATTACTCTAGCTTGTGTCAAGTTGACATCAAACAAATAGCACAGCTGTTTTTCATTTCGTAGACTTTATATATAGATACAAGAATTTTTGTATTAGCTAAGTAAAAGTTAAATAATGTTGATTAAACACTTTCACAACTAAAGCAACAAAGCATATTTAGTTATTTAAAGCTAAATAAAAATAAATTTTTGCAGGAAAATAAAGTTCACATTGATGAAAAAAGATGAATCACAATTCATATCTTGAGTTACTGATTTTGTAAATATTTACCTAATATTTAATAATTATATACCATGAAATAAAAATGACTGAGGAAAGTGGACTACATTTTATAGCATCTTGCTTTTTTAAGAGATATTTGAATGACAATTTAAAAACTTTTTCTGCCAAAATATCCCTTTCAAATATTTACTAACTCTATATTGCACTCATATCTCATATCATCTGTAAAAATAAGATCAAATTTATATAAAACTTGTTTTATTCTAACTTTGATTTTATTACTTCATGCTGATACTTTATTTCCCACCTCATAGTTGAAATATATTTTTCATAAATATATACATACACAATCATATTTTCAAATGAAGTTTATGAGGCATTAATGCAAAAATACTAAAACAAAATCAGAAATGGAGTTTAGTAACACATGTTTTTCTCTGCATATCTGCTTACCTATAAAAAAGTTTTCAATGATAAAATACATGTAATTCATATAAACATGATGAATTCATATAGCTAGTAGTTTTAATTATAAATGCATTGCAGTTTCAATCTAAATTATAATCTTTATTTTGTAAAACCACATTCAATATTGCTATTCATACAAGTAATGTCTTCCTACTTTAGACTGCATCAAAGTCCTCCATCATTTGCTCTACAAAGCCAAACTTTCTCATGAAACCTTTCAATGACTACATCCTGTTATGCTGGAGTTTTTTTTTTCTCCATTGGTCTACGTAAAAATCATATCAATTTTGTTAGTCAATGATTTTAGCATGGATCATATAACATCAATGAAAAGCACTCGTTTAATTTGACCCCTTTACATCTTTCATGACTATGAGGGGTACCTGGGCACATCTATTGAGCTCAGGATTAGGATTTGCTTGAGAAGCAAAGATATCCAGTTGTACATGGATTGTATTATATTATTATGAAATGAAAGGTGCAGATATTTGAGAAATAAATTTTCATTTTATATATTCTTGAGAGATTAGTGAATTATTACGCTCCCTTAACATTCCAAACAGTCTATGTGTCAGATATACAAAAAAGTGTACCAGTTATGCCTCCTCCTTCAGTATCCACTAAATTCATAAACTATACAATGCCTTACTTGCAGTGACTCATATATTGTACCTTGGGGATGTAGAAGGCTAAATTCATACACAAGCTGTATTGTTCAGCAATTGAATCTTGAAAACTCCATAGTCTGTTTGTTTTCATTTCCATAAATGTGGTAGGTTGTTTATGCTCTATGCTCTATTTCTAATTATATATGTATGTATGCATATATGTATTATCTTTCCAGTACTGGCTTCTGATTTCTTTATTTTTAAAGGATGCACTTTCTTCTTATTTTCTTATGACACTAATTCATTGCCATATGGGAAAGATGTAGCTCATACCAATGAAAAGATCCCTGCCATCATTATTAATTCAGATGAATACCTGATGATATTCTATTCTGCAGAAATAGAAACATTTAATCTTGCACTAATTATATTATTAAGGCTTTTAATTGGAGTCCAATATACTTACTTCAATTACAAAACAAACTAGATGATTCCCCAGGTCACTGTCTCTTGCTAGTGCTTCCTTTTATGAAAGCTATGAATTGGAAATAAATTGAGTTTTGTTTTCTTAGTATCTCTTCCTCTTCCTATTCCAACAATAATGTCTTATTAACAAAATAATTGAACTCATCATTTCCAGCAACATCCCTTTCATTTTCTGATCTTATACTAAATGTAGGAAAGCAACTAAGGAATTAAAAGCACAGAGCTCACTATCACCGTTTCCTTTCAACCTCCCCCCATCCCCTGCCACCTTACTTTTATTTTTTGAAAGTTGTCAAATTCACAAGAGTTTCCTTTTGTTATGCTGCTAATCAAGATCTAATTACTGTGGCAATGTTGCCTATGTCACTTGGGAAACAAAACAAATACTCTCAGCTAGTGAGATTTACATGATTTCTTTCAGAGGGAAAGAATAATTTATATTAAATGAAGTGATCATTAGCATAAGGGTTTGTGTAGGCAGCAAGGCACACAGCAGGCTTTTATTTGCTCTTATCTGTTGCAATAGAAAAGAGAAATGCAAATGAGGTTTTAACTTCTACCCTACCATTTGTGTATTAGTTACCATGGCATGGTTAAAACACAATGCTATAGACATTTAACTAATTAACAATAGTCGACAACTAACTAATATAGAGAAAGGTTTTACTATAGCTAGTGTTCAAGAGTTTTTCAGTCAGAATTCAAGTTCAACTGCGAGTATGATCTTGACTCTGAGAGAGAGGAACTCACAGCCTGGAAAGTAAAAGAAAAGTACATTGTTAGCTGTCCTGGCATTCTTCAACAGCACACACACTTCTTACCATTTAAAGGTTCCAAAATCTCTCCAGAGCACTATTTTGGTGACTGAACCTTTACCATATGCATGTTTGGCTACAGCTCATCTAAAGCACACCAGAGGCTTTGACTCCAAAACAACAGGTTGAGTGGAAGATAAAGAAGCAGTTTGTAATCCACAGTATCTGCAATGGTCATTGGAAAATTAAAATACAAATGTTAAGACAAAGTATGGCTCTCATCTCAAGAAAAACATGAAAGTATTTATATTTGAGGCAAATATGAGTGACCCTGTCTCTGAAACACAGATTCTCATTGCATAGTGCAAATGGTAAGATGAACTTCTATGTTCCACTAAAGTCGTAAATCAAAACGTTTATTGAATATCTTGATGTGGACATCAGCTAGGACAGTTAGAGTTGAGTAAGGAAATCTCTGCTGTAGGTTTTCAGTGTTGTCAATGACATTCTTAACTTTGAGGTTGATAGATTAAGTTAATACATCACAAAGACATGACCTGAAAGCCTGAAGGATGCTTTGTCAGACACATAGGTGGACAATGAAAGGCTACTATGAGCCTTAAAGGTAGTTATTATTATTATTATTATTATTATTATTATTATTATTATTATTATTATTAGTTTTTTGAGACAGGGTTTTTCTGTGGCTTTAGAGCCTGTCATGGAACTAGCTCTTGTAGACAAGGCTGCCCTTGAACTCACAATGATCCGCCTTCTTCTGCCTCCCAAGTGCTGGGAATAAAGGCCTGTGTCACCACTGCCCACCTGCCATTATTATTCTTGCTCTGAATCTGAACATGCCAACTCTCTATAATCGCAAAGTTCTGAAATAATAGCCACCATTGCAGAATCTTTAACCTATGCCTTAGAGACCACGGGTGTAGGGGATGAACACTTTTATTACACTAAATGAACATACAAAAATGCTCTCTAAATTTTTGTTTGCACGCATTAATTGGCACACAGCTCAGGCCTCATCAGAAAATGCCTTTGCTCATTGAATTGTGGTTAATACAGGAACTCACAACTGGTCTGGATATAGAGAACAGGTGACTGCAGTGCTCAGCTACAGTGGGGCATCCATATCATAACCATCCTCAAGACTCAGGAGCTGTCACAGAAAAAGAGGCACACAGAAAGATTACAAAAGCAATAGGTCAAAATAGCTGGAGCAAACAGTATCTTCTGGCCATTACAGGACAAATGTACTCATGAATTTACCAGTGGTCACCCTCACAAGACCTGAAGAAAATGCAGTCAGATAATTCTGCTGTCTGGAGGGCCAGGCTCCAGCATCACAGAGCTTTAAAAGTGATCCATGGAGGCAGTGTAAGTTAAGACTTTTCTATCTGAAAGGTTTAGGGAAAAAGTACTCACATAATCTCTTGATGGCTTCCTTCTACATTCTTTGTTCATTCTGTGTTCTTCCTATATATACTTTTTTTCCCCCTACAGCTTATATATTCCAGATAGCTTTTTAGGCGGTAGAGGAATTACAATGTAGTTACATTCTGTTTTTGAAGTGAATGGTTATAATGAATAGAGGTAAAAACATTTTTTATCTCCATTACATGATTAAACATTTTATGTATTACCGCTGTAAAACAAATTTTCCCAAGAAACCACATAAATTCACACCCAAGAAACCTGTTTTAGATTAACTGTGTGGGCAAGCAAGGTATTCTTTTAGTTGGGTCTTTAGCAGGCTGCATTTCACGGTTACAAAAAAAGCCAATTATTTTATTACTTATCTTGAAAAGTAATCTTATACGGATCTTAAAGGAATCACAAACCTAAAATTTTATATATTAAAAAAGTCAGTCAGCTCTACTTTAAATCTCAGGGTCCATAACCATTCATCAAAAGTTTTTTTTTTTTTTTTTTTAATTAGGAGATTGAGTGCAGAACTGGGTGTAAGGAATTAACATCACCTTTGGTTATCAACCAAATCTAGCAAGGAAAGTACACCAGCTAGTAATAATTGGGCTCCATTGTTCTTGCTCACTGACCTTAAATAGGTCCACATTTAACTATGTGCCTTTCTAAAACATTAGTTTATCTTCTTGGATTTTTTATCTCAAAGATATTTAACAAAAACTTCTTATTCTAACTTTGTTATTTTCAACATTTTGTTTCACCTGTGATGGACTCTGAAACCTGTGAACACATCTACCAACCTTAAATTTAAAAGAATTTAAACTAGCTGAGCTACTAGGACTCAATTGTTAATCATTAATTTGAGCTACAATCTATGCAGCTCCTTAGGTGAAATTCACAGGCAACTGATGAGGGAATGTCTCCTGTATTTTGTATTACTTTTATTGGTTGAATAAAGAGCTGCCTGGCTTATAAGATAGGTCATCCCTTAGGTGGGCGGAGTAGACAGAACGGAAGTTCTGAGGAGAAGAAGGAAAGTGAGCCAGTCGCCATGAGGCCCCCACGGCAGAAGGAAGTACAGTAGATCCGTCCAGTAAGTCACCCACCTCGTGGTGACATACAGACTTTTATAATGGGTTAGTTTATGAGGTGAGGGCTAGCCGGGAAAAGGCCAGTGATAATGGGCAAGACAGTATTTAAATGAATACC
>JAQHUG010000203.1:3209484-3220678 GCA_028555095.1 Dicrostonyx torquatus
GATCTGGTCAGCCTTGTTACAGAAAAGTCCATTAGTTGTTTTCTTCTGTGTACTGCAGATTGTCTGGAAGATTCATTTATGAAGCAGCAACACCCCCTTTAATTACTTTGCCAAATAAAAAGCAAGAAGCAGTTTGGAGATAACTATGCCCAAATTCCCAAAATAATTGATTATAAATGTTTGTTTACATTTAAAGGGGAATATGATATATAGAGATGGATACTTTGCATTGGTAAGGTTTATTGATTCACATTTAAGGTCAGTTTTGTTATATGTATATTTCTGCTCTTGATTAAGGTACTGTGTTTGTGCAGTTTATTTAAAAATGTAGTGTATAATTAATAAGTATAGGTTAATAAATAGTCATCTATAATAGTCAAGTTTGTAGTCATGTTGGGTTTTCTAGATGTACACAGATATATTTTAGATGGGTTGTTATTTTTCAAACCTCTCAAAGGATCACAGATTATGGCATTTAAAATGTTTTAAGGACTTAGGACTTTTCATGACAATGAAACACATCTGCACCTGGCAGCACCAATCTACTTTAAGAGGATGATTGACATTGAAGAGTCTTCTCATAGAGTTTGTTAGCCATTTGGGTAAGAAACTGCTCTTGTCTGGACCGTTTAATGTTATGTTGTGTGAACTGAATATACAGGACCCACAGAGAAATGACTGCTAAACTTGGTGAGACCATCAATCGGGGTTTTTGCTTCATACATGAGTCTGTCTACCTAAAATGATGTGACTACCAAGATGCTCAAATTGACTCCCACTTTTGGGGTCTAGAAGCCATTTTAAAAAATGTTTCTTAAGGTACCCTGCCCTTTAGAAAGTCCAAAGCCCTTCCCCCTCCATCCCGGCCCAAAACANATTCAAGATGTCATTATTTTTTTCCGCTGAGTAGTATTCTAATGTGTATATATTCCACACTTTCTGGATCCATTCTTCCATTGATGGGCACCTAGGTTGTTTCCAGGTTCTGGCTATTACAAATAATGCTGCTATAAACATAGTAGTATCACAAATGCTTTTGTAGTACGGTTGAGCACATCTTGGGTATATTCCCCATCAACGGGGAGCCTTGCCCAGGGACCCTCTGGGATGTGGGACACAAAAAAGCTGGGGGAAGGGGAGAGGGCGTCTCCCAATTGAGCAGAGCACCTGGGGGCTAGAGTTGGTCTTACCCCTGAGTTGAGCTGGTGGATCTGAAGCTGTGGCACTCACCAAGGACCCGCCGCCATGAAAAGCTTGTGTTAGTATTAAAGAATACAAGACTGGAAATTTTGGATGATCCCTCATGGGCCTATTATTTGTAGACCTTGTAACATCCAAGATAAAGGCATAATAAATAGGCTTTATTAGTTTGAGACAACCTGCTTTGTCTTCACAGAAGATGTTAGGTCTTCAAACTGCAAAATGTAAAAAGACAGCACAAACAAAAAGGACATATACCTGTCTTACAAAGGTCTTATTACCTTGCAATAATCCTCCTTTACTACCAAAGCACTAGACAACTAATTTTATAGAAGAGATACTCAAGTGTTGGTGCAAGCCTTTAACCCCACCACTTGGGAGGTAGAAGCAAGGCGATCTCAATGAGTTCAAGGCCAGCCTGGTCTACAAAAGGAATTCCAGGACAGTCATGGCTATATAGAGAAAACATGCAACAAAAGTATAAAAAGGGATTCTTAAGTAAATGACTATCTCCAAACCTGAATGGTATATGGTTTATATTCCAACAAGCAAGAAATTTTACAAATATGAAGAGTTTTGTATTTAACAAAATTCTAAGATTGCATAAAATGAAGTGAAAGGGTAGCTTACTGACAAATTGCAAAATAAACACAAATATTTTAAGAACAATATTAAAATAAGTGATATATACATGTATACACAGAATTAAATTATTACCACAGAATTAAGTCATGCCAAAGAACACTAATTTTCACAAGGAAAGCATGCTCCCACAGTCATTAAAAGTTAAACGTTTTGCTATTTAATTTTTCAAAGAAATAAATTTCACATTGAAGACAGATACTGAAGTTGAACATAGAATCCAAGGCAAACCCCTACAAAAAAGCAAAAAGAATTGAGAGTGTGAAGCAGAAGGAATGTCATAGACATAACTGGAGGCGCCCTCAAATATTTCTCCAGGATTCTTTGGAAGAAAGTGCAACATAACCTTCATTGACTGATTCAAAAGTTCAATTGAATCAGCGCACCTAAGTACACAAACACAATTTTACTTCAACACATGAGTACACTTTCTAGAACACTTCAAGCATTGAATGAGATAAGAGAAGAGTGAGCCAATCTTGATTCAGTTCAGATGACCTTTATGGTTCCATTGCATCTTGAGAGTCTGTGATTCTATGTACCTATTAATTATTCTAAAGCCTGGAGGAGATACACTTAAAAAAAAACTATGTGATCAATAAATTACTGTTTGGTACAGTCCATAGTTTACATGGTTATGATATAGAAATTCTCACTCTTGGTAGAGGGCTGGAATAGAGAACACTTTGAATTAATATTTAGATCTAAATTAATTCAAGTAAAATTAATCTAAAACTCACGCTAATAACTTTGGCTAAATTATTCTTAGAGAATTACAAAATGGAAGAATAGATATAGATGCTTATAATTCATCCATATTTCTGTACATATTTATGATGATTTATAAATCATCCATAAATGGGGTTACAAAATATGTGTCAAGGGAAATATGCAGGTCTATATTTTAGTACAGATTTCAAACGCTGTAAAAGCCACATGTGGCTTCAGTGATCAACATTAAACTATGCTATGTTTATAATAGAGTATTATTAAAAAGACATTTGCTAGCAAAATAGCACAGTAGAGGTCAAGTAATCATTGCCTCTTCTTCTAGGCAGCCAATATCCTCCCTGCTGTCCAAATACTATTGATCTTATGAATGATTTTGCTTGTCAATGAGTGTGGGAGGTCAAACAATTACATGACACATCTTGAAATTTCACTTTTCAAATATCATATTGATTTATTATGTTTCTCTGAAAAGAACAGCTCATTCTATCAGGAGCCTGGATAAATTACTAAGTCTAAGAACACTTCTACTTACAATAACAATGCATGAAAAAGTGAACAACATAATATTTAAAAACAGCTCTGAGATGTATAGGGCAAAGTTTGTACTAGAGATAGAGAACAGTCTTTCAAGGGTAACCAATATGTTGGAAATCTGAATTTCATATTGCTGTAGACAACAGATAGGAATAGCCTGGACAGGTAAAAAGAAGTGTGAGTGTTATCTTTCACTGATTACATGAGAAGCATTTGTATGCCAGAATCATAGGCTCATAATAATGCTTGAAAAGTTTTTATCATAGATTTATCTACTGCCTTCACTGGGCAGGATGGCATTGTCCTGGGTAAGTGTGTTTAATCTTCCTGGGTCTAAATAGCATAGTCTGGTATCCTGAGACTGATGGGGCCCATCTGAGGAATATAATTGACTCACATTTCTCAGTGAGTCACAGGAGGAAAAACAGCTCCTTTTACACAGTTTCTTGAAATGATGTCATTCAGTGAACCTTAAATTACAGGTCTCAGTCTAAGAAGTGATAATAAATGATAGCAACTTTTTAAAATACCCTAACACGGGACAGGATGGCTTGTCAGGGTTATCATTTGGTCTATAAACATCCCACAGTGGCTCATCTTTTGAAGGCATCTCCCCAAATTATGACTCCATGGGGAGACAGTGCATATTGAAGTTACGTCAATGTGCTGTGATCTTCCAGGGAATATAGGAGTCACATTTTCTCCTGTATATCCTTGTGCTTTCTCGTCATGAGGATAAGCAGTGTTTATAATGTACGTCATTACTTAAATGCTGTACTTCACCACAGGTCCCAAAGCAATAGTGTCAAAAACCCATGAATTAATATCTCTACCTTGATGTTTAATACTAAACACTTTAATAATCTTAGATATTTTATCAGAGTAATGAAACATTAATCAAAAATTTCAGAAATCCTGAATTAATAAGAAATTTTAAAAGAGAATTAAAAATTAAATAACAATGGAGCTCTTCAGACCACTAAGTACAGGCATTTTTGCTTTCATAAAATACCATCGGATACTGTAAAAATTATATAAGTTTTCATTCTGACCAATAGAATTTGGAAATTCTGGGTGAAATGACTGCTATGATAAAGGTATTTGTTCCTGAGCCCAATGACCTAGTTTCTGTTCCTGGGAGTCATATTGCTAGAGTAAGGAGAAAAATAACTTTTTCAGTTTGTCCAACTCAGGCTGGCAAAATAATGCAGGTGTTTGTCCTCATCATACTTGGTTTGTGTGCATGAAAGATGCATGACTGATAGGGCCACTAAGTCTTGTATTGTGGTCAAAGTGTGACTTGAATCTGAATGTCCTTCACAGGCTCATGCTTTGAGCACTTATTCCTGGGTGAGTGATACCATGTGTGGAAGCTGTAGAATATTATTAGTTATAGACTGGTTGCTATAGCTAAGTCATTAAGGATAGGCCTTTGAAAGGTTTCAGTATTCCCCTGGCCCACCACGATGTGAACATTTTATCTATCAGCTTCCAGTCTCAGAAGACTGCCTTTCCCACTCTACTAAACTAAAAACTTCAAAGGCAATGAAGCATCACAGTCTTTCCTCTTGTAAGTTGTTCCTATCATGCACTCTGTTGCAGTGATGCAGAAATAACTAATGCACACTTTTTGCAGACAAATTGTTGACATAGTTGGCTAATAATTTAGTTTCTCAAAATACAGTTACTGGCAGTATAAACTTGATGATTACAAATCAATAAAAAGTATTTGTTAGTTTCAATATTTAAAAAATGGGGAATTTCTGGCTTCTTCTCCTTAATGTTTCATCTATATAAAATATATTTGAGGTAAAACTACTGGAAATTTTCAATTTTTAGCTCATATTTGAGATATTTTGAAATAATATGAAATTAGACAGTGCCGTTCTTTCTCAGTGGAAGGAGAATTTTGAATACTTAGAAGTCTTGCCCTCTAATATTGGAATACACTGATTCATATAAAATCAAGGCTGACTTCTTATCATCATCCTCACTATTAACATCATTACTGACATCTTCTTCTCTCCCTTCATTATTATTATTGCTAAGAAACCCAGTCAGGATACATGCAATAGCAAAATATTGTAAGATTCTCTTCCCTTCAATTTCCTCAGTATGCTAAACTTTGCAAGCATAAAATCTACCTCCCCAACACTAATTCTCTTTATGGTTCCTCTATACCCTAGTACCTACAAACCACCATATTCTTGACAAAATTGTATTTGCAATTTGCACAGCTATGAATATGACCCGGGTTTCATGTAGTCTCACAATCATTCTGTCCCAGGAGAATTTTAATTACTAAATTCTAGGAATACATCCAAAAGTAGATCAGTAAGAGGCAGATCCCAACAGAGTTGGACTCTACTTCTGGAAGAGTGTCCAGTTTTTATTTGATTCCATGTAAGCCACTATTTGAATTGTATAGTTGTCTTTCCAATAACAATTTGTTAGAAAATTCTTATGAATTAAAAATCTACTGTGAATATCAAGGGAAATTTTACCTATCTGTGATTAATTCTTACTAAATTCATCAAAATACAGTCACATGAGGGTCATTTGATGTCCAAATGACTTTTTATGATACATTTTAGTTCTCACTCTTCAGTCAAGATCCTCTTTTTAAATCCAATAATAAATAGACTCATCTAAAACACCTTGAAGTTGCTCTGAAATTCAAAGCCTTATGAAATCAAGGAAATCTCGTTTGTTCATTCTATCAATAATCTTGATTATTCTCTGAAATATAATTTGGTGTTCTTAAGATTATAAAATTGGTTCATTTATCTTGAGGCTAAGAGAATTAATGAGGTGGTACTTGGCCAAGCAATTTCAGTTCAGAGGCAGAGGCTAACAGTATGATTCATATTTGTCATTATTGCTGGTTGTTGCGTTTACCTTTCTAGGTGTGATGGATCTGGTTTTAATTTACCATAGCTGCATTAAACCATATTGCTGTGCTGAATCATTGGGACAGATATTGCAATATGATTTACATATCACTGAAGCCTTACTTTTTATTGATCAGAGCAAGGTATAACTATAAATGCCTTTTACAGTTTTTATATGAAATTGCTCCATAATTAATTTTTATAGTTGTAGCTATTGAGACAACATGGCAGTCGCAATACTAAACACTTTAAGATCATATTATTAAAGAAATCACATTAGCTAGGAGTTATGCTTAGGGAATAATCAATTAATGATAAGACAAATTTAAAATCAGGACCCTTTTTATTCCCTTATACTATTTGCTATGAATTGTTTAGACAGAAAGTTTAAAAATGTGTATATCATTCATTCTTATAGACTACACATTTAGCTCCACTTTATGTATATTTAATCCCCATATTCTTGTGCTTTTTTTAGTGACCTCCCTTTCTCATTTCTGATAATATTTTAAAATCCTTAAGTTTTATAAAAATATTACATAATTTCTATCCACTTTTCATTTCACTATGCCAAGGGCCCTTTATAAACATCTAGAAACTGGATTATGAGTATTATAAGGTACAGAGGGTTCTTGTCAGGGACAGTCGCCCCAACATAGAAACTGGTGTTTTTCCTCCAATGTGTTCCCGGAGGCACGAGGAAGAAACAGTCTTTCACACCATCACCGTTCAAAGGCCACTTCGGATTTCTTCGTCTTTTACAGCGTGACCTTGCATTTATTGTCCCTTCCCCACAAGCCAATATGCTCTGAATCCTCTCTGCAAAATGTTCCTCCACCCTCAGGAATTCTCAATTCACATTCTTTTTCCGGGGACTTCCTCACAGCCCACACACACAATCCATTCTCCTATATTAAATTTAATAACCCTGTGCTTTTTGCTACAGGACAGAAATGACCNATCTCCCATTTTCTGCCTAATTAAAAGTTAAGGTTTTAACTTTAACATAGCAAAATTATATATAACAAAACCATTATCAGGCAAAAATTACAGTTACAATATTTAGTTTATTTGTATTAAGCAAAATTAAGAAAATATTCTATCATCTATTTTATTGTTGTGAGTCTAAAGTTCCATATCTAATTTATCTTTTATCTTAACTTAGTTTTAAACTTTTATCATTACTCAGATGGTAAGTCTATGAGCTGCACATACAGAGAACCAGAGTTTGGGTTCCAGTACCCACACAGTGTGGCTCAAAGCAGTCACTACACCTCCAGGACAATGTGACACCCCTCACTTTTGTGTATACCTGCACTCTTGTGCACATACCTCCCATCAGCACATACACATAATTAAAAATAACAAAAATAAATCTTGAAAAATAAAACCAAATCAAACTCCAAGACAAAAGATCATTAATGAAAATGCTTATGCTAACATAGGCCAGAAAACAAGTCAGTCAAGCCCTAAATTTTGAACAGTCTGATTCTTTTTTGGAGTTCTCTTCAAACAGAGTAGATAACAGGGAAACAAACAGGAATGACAGTATCTAATCTATTGCCAATGCCTCTAGTTGTACTGAACAGAATGAAACACAGTACAGGAACATAAATGGCGAAAGCCCTTGCTAAGGTAAGAAGTTGTGAGATCTTTGCTTATCTTTCAACTTCACTGGCACAGAAGCATCTAGTGTTCACTGTTGCCTTGATTCTCATAATCTTATCACTGAGCCATACTCTAACAATGAAGTTATTATCAGTGAAAGGCAGACATTGCAAAAGGGGAAATTGTAGAAGCTCTTTTGATAAAGGTACGAATATAACTCTTTACCTGGACAGTGTTTTGACCCTCTAGAAATTAGACACTGGGGAAAGCTCTTGTTGGCCTGAAAAGCAAGCAAAAACAAGGTTATTTTGTCACGGGTAAGTGAGAGAAAACTATGTTTATGATACAATCACTCCAGCTATGTAAAAAGTTTCAGTACTTCTGAATAAATATAAATTCTGAGTGATTTCTCACCCTGTGTACATTTCACTAAGTGGTTTTCCACATACACAAAACTGTGGGTGGGATTTTATTGCCTCTATCAGCAACATCAAAGATAATTTTCGTACTTCAGCTTCTGTTTTTGTTTATCATCAGCGTCCTTCTGTCTTATTTATCACTTTGCATTTCCCCAAAAGAACAAAGAAACACTATCTGGCATCTGAACACTAAAAACCCATTTTTTTTCTTTTATTTCCAGTTCTGCTGAAGTGTTCTTCAGTTCTCATGTTTTTCTTCTGAAAGTGTTATAACTAAAGTGAAACACATTGTAGAAATCATTAAAGCAGTTTCTCCTGCAAATCAGAAAATCATAAAGACACAAATCTTGTTATTCCGAATCTGTGAAGGAGGTCACTGAACATTCCCCTCAGCCATTTGGAATCACTTGAGCCTAAAACTCTGAGAAGTGTTTGAGGAACACACTTCCAAGTGTACCATATGCCAAGATTTGTATAATTTCAGAATCATTTATGAAGTACAAGATGATGAAAAATGCATCCTAAATTGAAATAAAAATCTTCTACCCATCAAAGTGTTTCATATATTTAATTTTATTATTAGATAATAATAATTTTAATTATGTAAGAATAAATATCCCTGAATGTAAATTAAGGTTTTGTAAATGGTGAAAAGCAGTGTCAGGTAGCAATACTGATGTAAAAGTCAGGAGGATTATTCAGTATTTAAGACTTAAGAATGTGTAAAATAAGAGTGGTTAGTATCTATAGGACAATTTCACTTCTAAATACACCCATATATAACATAAATTAGTGAATATATTTGCTGTAAACCTTATATTCTAGAATGTATTTACTGTAGCACAGGACTAGGGATAGCTCAGATGTGGAGAAATGGGAGACCAGAAAAAATGTTGTTGTATACTTACTATGGGAAAAATGTTATAGTGAAAACAAAATAAACTTCAGATATGCAGAGTATCTTAGGTATTTTATAGCAAAAAGTAGCCAGGCAAATATTGTATATGACAAATTTTTATATATTTATACCACCAGAATTATCAATAAGTGTTTCTAAATACTCGTTTGCTTATTTTCCTTTCCAAGATAATGCTGTTAATGTAAAGAAATGCAAAACGAAAAAAAGAACAACAAGAAGAAGGAAAACCTACCATATGCCTGAAGTGAATTTTTTTCAGTTTTGTATTCACCCATATTTCAATTTTTAAAACTTGAGGAATAGCATGTTCTTGGGCTAAAATGAAATATCATAGAGATCTATATTCTTATATAATAATGAAACTCAAAGCAAATAAAAAGAAAAATCAAGAGGAGAAAGGCATAGCTTTTAACTCTTATGCCTCCCTGGCCAATGATCAAGATCCGGGTTCTTGATAGATGATCAAATCATTTTTGTTTTTCTTGGCCAACACATTCTGGTAGGTGACATGGTAAACTTTCCAGCTTTAATCCTTCCAATGACACAGACAGGAATTATTTTGTCAGTGCTATAGTTAAAATATATACATATTTATAAAGGCATCTTACTTTGGTGTACAGATAGAAATATAACTGACTTAACAATCAAATATGATGTATTAATTCATTCACTTTTTGTTTAGCAATGAAACATTAGGAGAAAGGATGCTTGAATTTATATCTTCGCTTGACTGGGTTGTTAAAGAACTAGGGAATACATTTTGAGTGAACTGATGATGATGTGTCTAGAAGAAATTGGCATGTGAACAGAGGATGAAGGGAACACAGTGCAGATAAATGGGTTCCTCTTCTAGAAACCTAGGAGACAGAGCCTTGGACATCAGAACTCCATACTCGCTAGACTTTGAGCTGTCAAAATTTCCCCAGAAATTTCTGTTTTTACAGATGATTTTGATCTCAGACTAAGCATTACACCATTAGCATATAAGAGCTTAGACTTGATATGAGAAGCATGACCAGAGTATCATTTTCTAAAGTCTACAGGCATTCTGCTTAGAAACTTTAACTAATCTCCCAGTTAATCCTCCTTCCTATATCTATACATGTAGTCAGTTAAAAGTGTCTGTCCAGAGAACTGTGAGTGGTACAAAAGATATAGGCATATTTAGTCAGATGGCATTAAAGGGAAGAACAGAGAGATGAGTTCACAGCTGCATGCAAACTTGAAGCCTTCAGATGCTGCTGCAGTTTTCAGCAAACCAATGAGCCAATCAGATCTGCAATTTACAAAAGGTTCACTGAGAGTGAAGCAAACAGTCTCTTACATAAAACAAACAGGACACCTAGGAGAACATTATAGAGACTCAAACAGTTGAGAAATGAGGGCCTTGATTATAGCATTGACAGAAGGAACTAAAATGAGGAAATAGGTACAAATACTACATACAAATACAAAAGAGTTATAAATATCTATATCTATCTATCTATATCTATATCTATATCTATATCTATATATATATACTGGAATATAATAATTTAGACCAAAAGTATATGAAACTCAAAAATGAATAAGGTATTGTTTTAATCTCTAGTTATTCAATACCTGTTTCATTTTACTAAAACTTTGACTGTCCAACCGGTGCTAAGAAGAAAGTATAGCCCTTATTCTTACATGGGGGGACATGATCCTGAGACACAGGAATCCGAGACCACTTAGGCAAAATTACATGTGTAATTCTGTAATGTACTCTGAAATTGTCTGGTCACATGACTGTATCCCAACACCTTTCAGTAAATTATCTCTCTAGGCAGAAAAGCATGGAGAGGCAGATTTCAAGGCCTATTTAAAATAAGACATGTGAGGTAACTGCAGAACAACACAGTATGCTTGGCAAACCTGCAGGAGAGAGAAGCATCATGGGAATTGGTACCAGCAGAAGACTGGAGGGCACAGGGCTGTGCATTCCACTCTACAAACCGTGAGTATCTTCAAAAATGAAAAGAACTGGTGAAATCATTGGGGAAAAATGAAGTTTAAAACACATTTTCTAATCTCAGGAAAATATATTGCATAAAAGTATGTTTAAATTTTACTGATTATTGTTATACTTATTATTATTTTATTATTATGTTTGTTTGTATGTATTTGTGTGTGAGCATTTGAACCATGACATGGGTGTGAAGATCATAAAACAACTTAAAGGAATCGTTTCTCTTCATCTACCATGTAGATCCTAAGGAATTAACATA
>JAQHUG010000203.1:3229926-3243402 GCA_028555095.1 Dicrostonyx torquatus
TATTTATAATAAGATACTTATGAAACTAAGAGTTACCCCGACTATTTTACAGAAACCTAAAACTAACAACCTGTATAGTATTTTTTAACTTAATTTATTTTGCATCCCAACCGCAGTTCTCCCCTCCTCTCCTACAGTTCCCTCCCCCAACCTCCATTCTGCTCATGTGCTACAACCCACTCTTCCTGTATTTCTACTCAGAAAGGGGCAGGCCTCCACTGGTATCAACAAAGCATAGTTTATCAAGACACAGTAAGATTAAGCAATGTCCTTGTATTTAGGCTTGGCAAGGCAACCCAGTATGAGGAATAGGTTCCCAAGAGCCAACCAAACCATTCTGGACAGTCCCTGCTCCCATTGTTGGAGTCCCACAAATAAACAAAGCTACACAAATGTTACATATATGTGTAGAGGTCTTAGGTCGGTTCCATGGAGGCTCTCTGGTTGTTGGTTTAGATTTTGTGAGTTGCTTTGAGCCAGGTTCGCTGAAAAACTAACAACCTATATAGTTTTAGTGATGTGACGATACTCTGTATGAGCCCTCCTATAAGACATCACTTGACTGACTTATGCAAGGAATTGAGTCATAAAAAGTAATAATAAAATGCAAATCAGGAAAATAAAACTTTCTCACTGTCATGCTTTTGACATTAAATCATGACATTGTTATTCAGAAAATTGTAGAAATGTTCCACAAATGAATATTGCCAGATACAGGATATAATTCAAAAGTCAGCTGTATATATATATGAATTATCAATAAAAATTAATGCTTCATGTATTATTTGCATTTAAAACAATAAATATTTCATATCTATAATTTTGCTTATTATATTTTATAATTATGTATCATTTTATATATATTATACCCTTTGATTTATATTTCATGTGATATATACATAGAAAATAAAACTGCAGATTTTAAGAAGCAATCTAGCAAAATTTCAGTTATATAATTAAATTTTATGTCTATACTATTTGTAAAGAAAAATGAAATTTTAAGATATATATATACTATTTATAACAGTATCAAAAATATTCAAACATATGTGAATAAGAAAATTTATGAGTTGTAGGTGTTTCCTGCTAGAATTTTTGGGGTCACTTAGGTATACTATCAGCAAAGGTGAGAGTTTGACTTCTCTTCCGATTTGTATCCCCTTGATCTCCTTTTGTTTTCTTTTTGTTCTAGCTAGAACTCGAGTAATATATTGAATAGAGATGGAAAGAGTGGATTCTCTTTGAGTTTCTCTTTATTTAGTTTGATGTTGACTGTTGGCTTGCTGTATATTGTCTTTATTATATAGAGGTATGTTCCTTGTATCCCTGTTCTCTCCAAGACTTTTATCACAAAAGGTGTTGAAATACAATATGTTCTCACTCATAAGTGGCTTTTAGACATAAAAAAAAAGAAAAATCAGTTTGCAGTCCACAACTCCACAGAACCTAGGCAGCAAAGATGGCCCTAAGAGAGACATACATGGATCTACATAAGAATTGAAAAAGACAAGGTCTCCTGAGTAAGTTTGGAGTGTGGGGGGGTCACAGTAGAAAGAGAGAGAGGAGAAAGGGAAGGGAGAGAAGAAAAATGTATAGCTTAATATAAACAATAAAAATTATTTAGAAAAAAAGTAGCTATTACCCATGAATGATGGTCTAAAAGAAAAGAAAAGAAAAAAGTAGCTATTCATATACTCTAAATAAAAGCAATTTTTAAAAAGAAAGTGATTGCTTTTGTAACAAGTCAATATTATATGTTAATCTGCAACATTAGAATTCCTTTGAGATGAACTGATAAATAATGAAAGTTTTCTTAGTATTAATTTCCAATATAATATATATCAACAGTTATAATCCATTTAAATTGTAATTGTCTGGAATCAAAAAAGAAAATTTAGCTTGGCTTTTGGCTTTACTTTACACGTGAACATCACTTAATGCCCAGCCTTCTATAGCCAAAAAGAATAAATGAGAACAGCATGCCCTACCTAATATTTATGTAAAATATTCAGTTAAATGAACAGAAAATACTGAAACAAAAAGTATTCTGTTAGCATAATTTATGAAATTGGGCACTGTGCAACATACCTGATAAATGCAGATGTAGGGTTAATTTGATAGGCTATGTTCCTTAATGGTGCTCAGAAAATTGAACTACGACCCTTATAGCACATCATACATGAAAGTCTACAAGAGGAGGTTTAAATATAAGTACGGTCAAACAGTAGATATTGTAGATTAAAGCATCGAAAACAGTTTTTGTGATCTCAATATGTCAAAGATTTCTTACAAAAAGACAAACAAAATTAAAATGAAATATGCCATACTTTGGGGATGGGGTTGTGGCTCAGTGGTACAGTACACACTTTGCATGTGAAAGGCCCTGGGTTCAATCCTTATAGGAGGCTGCTACACAGAGAATCCCTGTCTTGGAAATAAAAAAATAAAATAAAATAATTAAAAAATAAGCACAAACAGCATAAATACTAAGTAAGAAGAAAATAAAAGATCAACAGAGTCTCATTGAATCGTAAAAAGAAGACCATCTCATCAAAGGATAGCATTCAAAATTTAGAATATAATTTACACAGTGGGAGAATATATTTTCAGAAAATACAATTAGCAAGACCTTTTTTAGATTGTAAAGGAAATTCTAAAATTGTATTTGAAACAGGCAGTCTGTTAAATTTATAAATAGTAAGATTAAATATTTTACAAAATAAGTTGTACATTAATGCTTGTCTGGAATTATAATTGTTGCTAGGAAGCCATGTTTGAGAAGTCCTAGGCCCCAAGCATAAACCGTTATTTTGCCAAATGCATACCATCAAACTGCTGTCTAAATTTGTATCTGCACCATAGAATAGTGTATCTCACAAGTGAAGTTTTGTGTGTGTGTGTGTCTGTGTGTGCGTGCGCGCAGAGGACAGATACTGACATTACAAATGATCAAAGTGAAGCCAGACAGTGGTGGCGCATGCCTTTAACCCCAGCACTCGGGAGGCAGAGGCAGGCGGATCTCTGTGAGTTCGAGACCAGCCTGGTCTACAAGAGCTAGTTCCAGGACAGGCTCCAAAGCTGCAGAGAAACCCTGTCTTGAAAAACAAAAAAAAAAAAAAAAAAAAAAAAAAAAAAAAAAAAAAAAAAAAAAAAAAAAAAAAAAAGATCAAAGTGCAGAAAGTTAATATCCATGGAATGGTCAGCCACAAATCTATAACACAGCTCCACCCCCACAAAGTTTAGAAATCTAAAATAAAAGAAATATTGAAAGAGTGAGAAGTTGAGGAGAATCAGAGCAAACAGTGTGTTCTGGACATCACAGGACTAATATACTCCTAAATTCCTGGCACTTGTGGTTATCCATACAACTTGCACAAGGTTACGTCCATCAGACTTCTAAATGAAATGAAAGAGCAGTCCTAAGATTACCTCTGTAACCGAGGATATATTGACAGTTGAAGGTTACTGGTGGAAGCATTCAGTTTCCTTTTCAGAGTATGGCCCTTGGTAGGTCTATCATGCCCAAGTGGATAGCAAAGTACCCATGAATATATGGGTAGTACAAAATTGAACTGTTAGTTATTAAAAAATATGGTTGGGAGATTTGAGGAAATATTATGAATCAAAGTGGGATTAAGGGAAAACATGGGAAGTGGATTTTATGAATGTTTGAAATTCTTAAAGAATTAATAAAATATTATGTTTAATTTTAAATACATTTTACTTTAAAGGCAAAATAAATTAGATATACTAATAAAAATAAGAAGATTTTAAATAAGTTTTATCAATTGTAAAGAAATGGAAAATTAATTCTTCCAATTCCAAAAAGAATGGAATATTTGAAAGAACCTTATTGTCTCATTCACATTAATTAAGTTTATGACAGCATGTAAAGCAGGTGATCCTTATCATGGGACAACATAACTCACATGTAGCAAGACTGACTTCTGATGAAAGAGTGTTCTCAAAGGGAGGTCTAGTATCTCCCATCAGATCTTAGTTGAAAAGTGATTTACTATTAAAAATAAACACAGAAAAATCAACCCGTTGCTAAAAATGGATGCAGGTTCAGAATCTGAGATACAAAAATGAATGAAGCAGGGTACAGATTAAGAGTGAATTTTTACACAACTTAACTGACTCCAGATATCTCTGCAGGGACAGAAAATGGGAGAGGGTATTTGACCAATAGGGAGGTTGCTGAAGAGACCTTAAGAAACAAGGTTCTTTGTGCAATCTGTCTGTGGCACAAAGAAACTTCTCTGATGTGCAATACAGTACTCTGTAATACAGAGACAAACTAACCCATAACTAACACTTTCATTTCAGGTTTATCCTACAACTTTCTGTATATTTACTAATGTCATTTAAAAAGATGCTGGTACCAACAAAGCTTGAAGGAACTCAAATATCCATCAAGAATTAAGTGAATAAAAAAAATGTTGATGTGCTCATTGAAGCAATGCTGTACAGCAGTTAGACCAAGTGAGATACATCTGCATGCAAAAACTTGAAGGACAATCATGAACAAAATACATCTAGCTACACTCAATGGATAGTTATGCAAAGTGGAGAGCAAAAGAAAGGCATTCAAAAGCATCCTACAGTGTAATGGAGTTACTTTCTGAGAGTGATGCTTTAGTGTGTAGCAACAGTCGCTAAGGTATTGAATATTAGGTTTCTGGAGCTACTTACACTGTATAGCAGGTTGGATAACTTACATAAATATATTTCTCACTGTATGAAAACCAAAATCTGAGTTCAAAGTGTCAACACAATTGTTTTCTGAAGTCCTTTTCTTCCGGACTTTATGTGGCCTTCTGTGTCTCTGTGTCTACATTCTAACCTCTTCCTCAAAAGAATACAGTTATGTTGGATCAAGATCTTCCTAACTAACCTCATTTTGTTAATTATGTCTCTGAAGAATCTGTGTGCTAATAAAAAAAGACTTCAGTTTATGATTTCTTAAAAGATTCAGAATATTGGTTTGGTATATGTGTATGTCGTTTCCCACAGAGACCCTGAAACTGGACTCAGGCATTGATAAAACCACCTGACCTGTGTGCAAGAGGCAGACCTCTAGTTCTCTGGAAAGCTAGGAAGTACTCTTAGCTGTTGAAACATCTCTTGAACCCCATAATAGGTAAACGTAGTCAGTACTAATGAGAGGCAAATATAGCCCATAATAAAGCTGGGTGCATTATACAGTTTATAAGAGCACATAGTCTATGGAATGAAACCACCACTCTCCTACGGGACTGCAATCACACTAGCTAGGTACCATACATGCCATCCTTAAGAAAATGGTCACCAGAGACATTTTTTTTCTTTTGTTTTCAAACAAGGAATGCTGTTTTGGCCCAAACACTGGACGACACATGAAGGAAAGTCTTATAGATGCCATAGAAAAATGTCACCCTCATAGAATTGATTGTTATGGACTGCACTATGTTATAGGCACTCCTGCATGTTCTTCACAGGTGATAATGCATTCAAACAACAACCCTACTATCACCTCATCCTTTTACGTGATGGAATTCAGTCAAACTGTATGTATGTATGCATATATTCATGTATGTATGTATGGTAACAGAACCAGTAAATATATATGCTAGGGTTTAAATGCAGGAAGCATGGCTCCCAAACAATAAATCAAAACTATTATATTATTGACACTTGCAAATACCCCAAATCCCAAATTACTGATCATGCAGAAGTATATAAGAAAATTAATAAAAGAAAAGGTCATAAATTCAAGAGAGGGTGATTGGGAGGACTGGGGAGGAGTTGGAGGGTGGAGAGAGACTTTGTGGAAACAGTGCAATGAGAGTGTATTCATGTAACAAATCATCAAATTAAAAACAAGAATAAGTTCATATTCTGTCTGCATTGACAATATATATTTAAAAAGAAAATAAAACTTGCTTGCCACCTCTTGGAACATTGGGAATTCAAGATGATTTGAAATTCTTTCAAGACTACACCCAATTGCTTGAATGGACTCATTCCTTACTGCTTTGAATGTGACTTATCACCGTGCTGTTGTCAAATTTTAATTACTTACATATTCTTATCAGAATTTTAGCATTCCAGTGGCAGTGCACAAGAAGGAGTTTTGTTTTTTCTTTTCCTGCAATGGTAGTCAATATTTGTTTAAACTTTAAGCTATTTGGAATAACTAGAAATTTAATTTTCCTCTGCTGTTAGCAAAATTCATGGATAACATTTCATCAATATGAGATCCATGTTAAGGCAAAGCCAAAGTGATTTGGGAAAAATACACTAAATATATTTGTCAGAAGGAATTTTGTCATTAAAGTAAAGGAGAGATTTGCTAAGATTCTGAGAAATATAAGTCTCACCAAATTTTATTTATGGTAACTGTGATTTGCCAAAATTAAACACAGAAGTAAAACTATTTCTACAATTTCCATATGGGACTTCTAGAACAAATAAAAGACAGAACAGTTTGCATGGTGAGTAACACTGTCAAGCACATTATATTTTGGGATTATTATTTAAATAACTAAATATTTATCCTTGTAACGAAATATTCATATCTATATCAAAAAACTACACATTTGTTTTTAAACTACAATCAGATATCTTAAATTAATTGGAGAAACTTAAAAACTGTTGCCTTCATTTTTAATCTATTGACATTTCTACAGTAATACGTTCTAAAAGAGATACAGTCTATACCCACACAAGTCCTGAATCCAGGAAGAAGTGTGAAAAAGTTACCAACTCTATCTTCATAAATAGTTTAAATAACTTCTACCTCTTAGATCATACTTCAAAAAAATTAAATATTGAAACACTTTCAAAGGCTCCATTTTCATTTGGCTGTAAATATCACAACTTTAGTATATATATATATATATATATATATACACTCTCAAAATTAGAGAGTACTATTTGAGAGTACTATTTATTTATTTGGTAGTGAGAGGGAGTGATATTAGGATTACATCAGCATAACTATGTTAGAGAGGATAGAAAAGAACAAAGACAGCTCTGGAATACATGTTTATGAAATATAATTTCTAATATCCTAAAGATCCCTACTAGAAGCAAAACACCAGCAAGAATAAAATAGTCTGGACTGATTTTTTTTAAAGAGTGCTTACTCAGAAGAGATAATTTTTTTTTAAAAATAATAATACTAAATAGCACTTTTTGTTTGAGTCAGGGTTACTATCTGAATATTTTAACCAACTTGTAGGTATTAGGAAGTCACTGATTGCACAGAAAAAAAATTGCAATGAACTGTGCTGTGCCTGGATGAATTATAATGACAATAAAAATAGACACTGAACCAATGATACAAAAAAAAATAAAGTTGCATTCATGTTAAAAACACCCTGTAAACAGTGGTTTGATTCTGTTTTTGGTGTTTTTGCATTGATTTTTCTGTAATAAGATTTTGAAATTAAAAAGAGAGAGAAAATAAAGAGGAAGAGAGACAGAGACAAGAAAATAAAAACAGAAAGACACTATACAGATTTGGAATGTAGAAACTTTATTACTTTCATTTTTAAAATCATCTTATTTTATACACCAATCCCAGTTCCCTCTCCCTCCCATCCTCCCACTTCCTGCAACTCTGCCCCACACCACCCTTCAACCACCCCTCAGAGAAGGTGAGGCCTCCTGTGAGGAGTCAACAAAGTCTGTCACATCACTTTAGGCAGGACCAAACACACACACACACACACACACACACACACACACACACACACGCACGCACGCACGCACGCACGCAAGCACGCACACACACACACACGCACACACATACACCACCCTCATATCTAGGCTGAGTAAGGTATCCCTCCACAGAAAATGGACTCCAAAGAGCCAGTTCATGCACTAGGGATAAATACTAATTCCACTGCCCATTCCACATAACTGTCCCCCACATTCAGAGGGTCTAGTTTGGTCTTACACTGGTAGCCCAGCTGTCAGTCTGGAATCAGTGAGCTCCCACTAATTCAAGTCAGCTATTTCTGTGGGTATCCTCTTTATGGTCTTGGCCTCTTTGCTCATATTATTGCTCCTTCCTCTTAGGACTGGATTGCAGTAGATTGGCAAATGCTTAGCTATGGATCTCTGCATCTTCTACCATCAGGTACTGGACAATCGTTATATGATGGCAGATGGTATAGTCATCAATCTGATTACAGAGGAAGGACAGTTTAGGTACCTTCTACACTATTGCTTAGATTCTTAGGTGGGGTAATCTTTGTGGTTTCCTCTGGTGCCTGGTTCCTCACTAACCCCACAATAGCTCACACAGGCAACAAAGAAATAGAAATTTTGTTTTTTGGAAAACCTTAATTGACATTCAGATAGTGAAAATGGTCATCAACTAGTATGCATTAATCTTATTATATCAGAGACCTTTATCCAAATACTGTGATAATTCAAAGATTAATGAGCCTTGGTCTCTCCTACTGCTGAACTTGCATTCTACTCTGGACCATAAGTCATTCTAAGTGGCAAACGATAAGTACATGTCCTGTGGAGTTTGGGGGAAAATATTGATAGCTGTGACCTTGACTGCTAACGAACGACTTTGGGGGAGAAATTGGAATTACCTACATCATAAAAATTTAAGGAATTAATAATATATTGTAAGTCATATAATATTTTACTAAGGTTTTGCCTCATTTCTTGCTGGCAAAAATAGATCTGAATTGCCAAGTCTGAGTACAAGTTTTGGAAGAGCACAAAGAGCTACCATTAGAAGAAGGTATTGCCAGGTAGAAAGAGTCCTTTTATCCAAGAAACTCTAATCTTTGGACTTATTTTAAAGTGACTGACATTTTTCTCATGCATGGTGGTTGAGGATATACATACACAGAGACCTGGGTCTGGCAAAAGAAAATCAAAGGTTTCCTTAAGTTGGTGGAATTACATTGCTGTTACTTTAAAGCTAGAGAAAGAAATAGCACTGTAGTTTATCTTCACGCGTGACCTCATTTAGAAAGTTTTCTACAGTTTTTCCAAACCAACCATTCACAGTAAATCAGTGTCCATGGGGAATAAGTCTGATGGAGTGAGATTGCTCATCAGATGAGAACAGTGGACAGTCCTAATTGAACAGTTTTCTTCAAAATCAAATTTATATCAAAAGTATGCATTGAAAAAGTGTGCGGTAGACCTCATAAAGTCAGTTTGAAATGACCTTTTTCCTGAGAGAAATAAAAAAAGAGAAATAGATGCATGTGTTAATAGCCACAGTTAACTAAAGTTTTAGTGCCTAAAAAGTTCAAATGACTCTTCATAACATTGTCTAGTGACTTAAATAAAGCTCTTTATCCACCATACACACAATTAATATGTGTCTTTATTTTGCAATTTTCTTCCTACGTCATTTCACTGAACATTAAATGTGTAAGTAATACTTTCAATGAATGAATGTATATATGTAAGTAAAAACCTATAAGATGTCAATTTCAGATCTCCAACTGTTTATAAGTGATAATTAAATGTTCCAAAATATATCCATATAATGTCAAAAGAATTAAAAATACATAAATCATAAGAGATTAAAAGATGTGAAACCTATAGGGAACATTGGTTACAGAAAGGAATAGTTAAATCAGTCAGTCATTATTGGCTACTCCCACAAGTTCTGTGCCACCATTGCCCTAATATATCTTACAGGAAGCACAGCTCATAGGTGAAATGTTTTGTGGCTGGGTTGGTGTCCAAGTTTCACTTTCTGTAGCCTGGAGGATACCTTCCCCCACTCAAAGAGATTGGAATTTAGGGATGAAGCCTACAATAGGCAGCAGCTCAGTTTCTCTGTGCTCAAAGAGTTTTATATGTGTTGTCCTCTGCAATGAGGCCTTGATGGTTTGCAGAGAGCTACTTTTTGGCTCAGTAACAAACAGCCTGGGTCATTTGGGAATTTTCATGTAACCCTTTTGGACAGTGACTCAATTCAATACAACCAAGTTACACCACTGAAAGCCTTGCCTGTGGACAAGAGATGACCGTTTGAGCCAGGCAGTGGTGGCACACACCTTTAATCCCAGCACTCGGGAGGCAGAGGCTTGGCAGATCTCTTTGAGTTTGAGGCCAGCCTGGTCTACAAGAGCTAGTTCCAGGACATGCTCCAAAAGCCACCCTGTTTCAGCCATCTCTCCCTACATTGTATCCCTCTACTTCAACTTCCCTCACATTTGATCCCTCATCCATTCCCACTAGCCCCAGTCTGCCCATAAAATCTGTTCTATTTATACTCCCAGGGAGATTCATGCATCCTGCCTAGACCTCTCCTCTTTACCTAAAGAACCTTGGTTTGTTTGAGTCTCTCCTTCTTCCTCAGTATCTCTATGTGTATGTATGTATTTATGTGCTTGTAAGTCTATGTTTGGTTAACATTTTCTTAATGGCTAATATCCACATATAAGCAAATGCCTAACATATTTATCTTTCTGGCCTGGGGTTTTCTCACTTGAGACTTTTTTTCTAGTTCCCTTCATTTGCCTGAAAATTTCATGATATCATTTTTAATTGTTTAGCAATGTTCCATTATATAAATATGCCACATTTTTTTCATTCTTCTGTTGAAGAACATCTAGGTTGTTTCTAATTTCCAGTTTCCAGGCTATTATGAGTAAAATCCCAAAGAACATTGTTGATCAAGTGTCTTTGTTTTAGGATGGAGTGTCCTGTTGATATATGTCCAGACTCAGTACATCTAGATCTTGAGGTAGATCAATGCCAAACTTACTGAGGAAACACAATATTGATTTCCATAGTGGTTGTACAAGTTTTTTTTTCTCTGAGCAGCAATGGATGAACATTCCCCTTCGTCTACATCCTTGTCACCATGAGCTATCAATTGTGTTAGTGGTCTTAGCCATTCTGACAGGTGTAGGATGGAATTTCAGAGTAATTTTATTTTCATTTCCCTGATACCTAAGGATGGTGAACATTTCTATAAGTGTTTCTAGCCATTTGTATGTCCTCTCTTGAGAATTCTCTGTTTAGATCAGTTTTTCATTTTACAGACCACTGCCTAATCCTGTCATCATTAGGGAATCCTGTCAGCAGATGGAAACAGATCAGGGACCCACAGCCAGACATTACTTGGAGAGAGTCTAAATGGGAAGTCTCCATCTAATCTCTTTCCTCAGAGATTAGGGAATCCTATAAAAGAGGAGGTAGAAGATTCAGAGGGGTTGGAGGACACCAGGAATACAGTACCTTCTTAGTCAACAAAGCAAAGCACATATGAGTTCACTGAGACTGAAGAAGCAAACACAGGACCTACAGAGATCTATACCAGGTCCTCTACATATATATCATAGCTATTAACTTAGTATTTTATGAGACTCCTGACTGTGAGAACAAGAGGGTCGCTGACTCTTGTGCCTGCTCTTAGGACTTTTTTTCCTTCTGTTGGTTTGCCATGTCAAACTTCTATATGACAGTTTTTGCTTCATCCTATTATATTTAACTTTGTCATGTTTGTTGTTATTGTACTAAGTTTGTTCTTTTCCAATGTGGGGCAAGGTGGTGGATCCAAAGGGGGGGGGAGGTGGGGAGGAATTAAGAAGAGTAGAGGGAGGGGAAACTATAATCAGGATATATTGTGTAAGAAAAGAATCTAGCTTCAATAAAAGAAAAATTATTTTTCCTTATTTATTTAAAAAAGAAGTTAAAATAAAAGCAGTGGGTCTGAGAGGATTTACTTGACAAACACAGATTATGTAAATATGATGATTAGAGTAGGAGTCTATAGTAGCCACATTAAAAAATAGATGATGTTAGGCACACATCTATATTTTAGTGCTGGTTGAATGGGAGCATCATAGGGAGTCCTTGGCCAGTCAGTCTAGTTAAATTGGTGATTACTTAAGGTCCACTGAGGCTTGTATTTTAAAAAGTGATAGTGATTTTAGGAAAACCCTTCACATTAATTTCTAATCTTCACAGGTACTCACAGCTGTGCCTATATTACCTTTTACACACATGCATTCACCCACACTAACAAACATGTATATGTACTTACAAGCACATAAATACATACATACACATAGAGGTACTGAGGAAGAAGGAGAGACTCAGACAAACCAAGGTTCTTTCATAAAATTAAAACGGTTTTGGTGAGTTCAAAGTAAAATTATTAGCAGAAGATGACTAATAACAACGAACGTAAGCACACAATTTCTAGGAATAAGGTAAATCACGTTTAAAAATTATGCACTGTGCCATAAATTAAGCAAATGTTTTAGCTTTAGTACGTAGTATAAAAGTGTCATTTAATAATTTAAACTATTTGTGAACATATATAATTCAAATCCTTATTTTATAAATAAAAATAAAAAGTCGGCTATTTGATTATATATACCCACTGTAAAAACAGGTCAAGATTTTGTATAGACTCCAAGCTATTCTCTCATCCTTACTTCTTCACCCTCAAATATCACATTTGGAGTGTCACACAGGAAAAGCACAGACTTCCACATTATCCCGTTTTCAGAATTACAGAGAATGGAAGTCTACCGTTTTTTTTTTCCCCAGTAAGTTTCTCTAGCTATTTAAAAGAAAATGTAGGTTTTAACTGTTGGCTTAAGTAATTAAATAGGTATTATAAATATGAATACTTGACAGTAGAATTGTGAAGTACTTTTACTCTTTAGAGAAATAATTTTCATTTGTGGGACAGTAAAGGTAATGACTCCTCAAATCAAGTCCCTACTTTTGCTGGGGCTACAGCTCAAAAAAAGAAAAAAAGGAACTTGGCATTATTTAGTCTCTGTCTACAAATTCAGTACTATAAACGCTAACAATAAAAGAATTTGAATGTTTAATGGACAATATAATGATGTTAATCTATTATATATGACTCCCAAAGTGGGAAGACTATAAAGTCATAGTTTAAAGGCAGTGCTCTATGCAGTATTCTATAATTTATTCAATTCATTTATCTATGTTTTCAGAAAGCACCAAAGCCAAAAGACCTGTAGTTACTTTTGCTACCTCCATTAAAAGAAAGCAATCAGCAAACCAACCAAATACAAGATGGTGAAAGAATTAATGCTGGTATTCAGGTGAAGAGCAGTAGACCCTGACTTTCTTAGTCCATTTTTTACATTATTGACAAGGGCACATCTTAACTATTCCAATATGCTGCTAATACTGAAACTGAAAGTACAGAAAACATGCTGCTTGATTCTTCAGTCTTTGGATCTATCAAAACCAGGAGTGAACCTGTCACTCGGTAAATTCCCAGGAATCCACAAGGATGACCCCAGCTAAGACTCTAAGCAATAGTGGAGAGGATGCCTGAGCTGGCCTTGTCCTGTAGTCAGATTGATAACTCTCTTCAATGTCATCATAGAACCTTCATCCAGCAACTTATGGAAACAGAGGCAGAGATCTACCCCAGAACACTGGTCTGAGCTCCTAAAATTCAGTCAAAGAGTGGGAGGAGTGAGAATATGAGCAAAGAGGTCA
>JAQHUG010000203.1:3263268-3284669 GCA_028555095.1 Dicrostonyx torquatus
TATCTAGTTGAGTAAAATGTTCTTGAAAGTTCAACAAAATGAGGGTACATTTTGTCTTTTAATTAGTATTTTTAAAGTTAGCATACAAAGTAATGAATATTATCACAACATTTTTACTCATAGAAATCATTATGCTACTCTCTGGTCCATCACCTTCACTACTCTCTCCTGCTGACTTCTCCTTTGCCTTCTATATTTTCAGGAAAATCATGGCGAACAAAATTTATCAAACTCTGAAAGAAGAAATCTTGGATAAAAAGGCATCAACATATTTTCCCTCTATGCAAATCCTAGACTTAATTGTATGACCATGTGTGTGTGCATGTGTTTATGTGTTTGTGTGTGTGTATATCATGAAACTAGAGAGTGTGTATTGGGATCAGGAGAAGAAAACAATCAGATCCTAAGAAAAGAGAGAAAGAGAAGAGAATAATGTAACATGGGTGGTGCTGCGGCACAAATTCAGGAATGTTCATTACCTGGGTGAAGGACGGTGTGCTCTGTTTTGATGAAATTATATTTCTATTCATACTAATTACTTGCAAAGAATATAAGTCCAATTGAGAAGTTTCAGGAGAGAATGAAAGGATACATAATTATAAATGTCTATGCATAGTATAGATAATTGACATGGAAAGGTTTACTGTGAGAAGTAAATAATTACCGAGAGTTGTTGATTTAGACATGATACTAGGGCAAACCTAATGATTTTTAAACCAATGTGGGCAACTCTCATGTGAGAAATTTTGCTAAAGGAGACATAAGAGCTAATTTTTAAGGTAATGTTCTCATTTTCAACAAAGCCAAGACAGTGGTATGAATAAATTGTCTATTTAGCTAGCAGGCAATAAAATTCACAAAAACAAGAAGGAACTCAGAACATGTATGTGTTTACAGATCTGTTGCAATCAGCTATTTTTTTATATAAATTTGTTTAATGAAAGATTCAGTATTACCATAAGCTTAAGTTCTCAGAGGGACTGAGAAAGGATGAAAGATAATTGAGAAGAGTAAAATTCTGAAGAATTCAGTTAAGGAAAAACAAATGAATCTACCAAGCAGGTGTTATATACTAGAAGTTGGGAGTGAGTATCCTTAAACCAGCCATTAGGATATTTTCAATTTTCTGCAAATCTTCTTTTATAACACATGAGTTCATCATAGGTTTGTCTGGCATAATCTTCTAATGGAGATAATAGAAAAATTTGAATTTTGAGCAAGTTTACCTAACACTATGCTGGAAGTACATTGTGAGGACACTAGGGATTGTGGGAAAAGATAAAGACAGATAAGTCTTAGAGTTAATGGGTTGAAATCCTCAATAGAGTTGATGTACACGTAATAGAAGTCATAATATATAATAGTTTAAGTCTGTTGTTTGAAACACAGCTGTAGAAGTGCTGCTGCTTCACTTAGGAAATAATCATTGTGATAAAAATGATTGTGGTACAAGGATAAACAGGTTACTGATATAAAAATTCTAAAAATAACTGAAATACCAAGAGATAAGAGAGCTCATTTTAAGTGACAGTTATTTTACAAACAAGGGTGATAAATATAATGTTACTTAGCTATTTTGTGTCCAAGACAATGAAGATATATAACAGACATCATAAATAATACAGCAAAGATTCTTAAATAAATGGTGTATTTGGACTTATGGTCGTCAGAAATTTGTTTACTACTTACTCAATTTATTCATTTGTGTGTGTCTCTATGCATGTTCACAAATGTGCTGTTGAATAGGAGACATGCACATACATGTGTATGCATATGGAAGCTAGAGGTCTACCTTAGACGCCGATTGGCTCAGTGGCATGGGAGATGACCAAGTAGTTAGAAAGACTGGCTCAAGAGCCTCAGGGTCTGCCTCTCCCTACATCATCAAACTAGGGATTCCAATTGTGTGACTTGAAAATAGGTTTTTTGAATAGGCTTCTAAGGCTTACACTTGGGTCCTAACACTGACAAACCAAACACACTACTGAAGGAGTTATTTCTCCAGCTCAGAAATGTATTTTTTTTTTTACTACTGTGTGAGACCGGTCAGACTGAATGCTTAGAAAGAACTGTGTCATCATCTAATATTTTAATAACTCCTTCCAGGTTCTATATATAATTTATATGCAAATATTGCTAATCACTATTTTTATTATACAAGCTTTCTTAATGTTAGCCTAAAGTTAATGAAATAATACTCTAATCTCCTAGAATTTCAGAAAGACAGGATCAGTGCACAATGGGTATCATAACATAGTATTTGTTGTTTTCTAAGTGCCATCCATCATTACATATCCCTCCATATGCCAGCACCAATATTCTTTCCTCTTTGATATCAGAGTATTTTCATGACTGATTTCACACTGGAAGTACTAGAGACAATCTGTCTATGGATGAATCCATTTCTGTATGTGTGCTTGAGAACAAGCTCTTTCTTTTCTCAGATCTAGATTGATATGACGCCGAGAAAAAAAATAAAAAACATGATTTATCTGAATTAATGGGTTGCCAGGTTTTGATGTGAAACTCTTAGAATTTGATCTTTACACACTGAGGAACTTATTTTAGAACTGAAGAGTTTGAGAATGAGATTGATGAATGATGCTTAAAATGACAGTGGTTATGGAGTCATGTGTTCTGACTCTGAGTTCATTTTCACCACACTACACCACTAAGACGTTCATAAGAATGCGGTTTATAAATGTGTGACATTAGCAGAGCACAGTTTACAAATGACATGGGAAGAAGTCTGTTAATAAAAGATTCCAATAAGTCAGACAGCTGGAGAAACACTACAGTGACATTAGTGTGACTACGCTGCAATCTTTGAGATTAATTTCTCTGGGTTTTTTTTTTGACTTGTATAGAAAACTAGAGGTTTATTATGTAGTGATATTTTATACTTTTTATTTTCTCATGCAAGCTTTCATTGTCTTCCTAAAGATAGCTTATTTTCTAATTGCAAGTGATGTTAAATATGCCTCACATTTCATGTTTGTCTAACTTAAATATGGTTTGTATTGTATCCTAACCTCAGGTCATCTAAAGATAGTGTAAAAATATAATTACTTTTTTCAAAAGACACTTAAGTTGCATGTTGTCCATGCATTTCACAGTAATAGGTTAAAACATTACCTGTAGATTAAACAAATACTTTACACTCACTCTTTCCTGATAATTTTAATTAGCTTGATGAACTCCATAGAGACAAATTCTACTGATATTTCTTTAGGTAATATTGCAAGTAAATGAAATAATTGCTTGCACCACCCTTACAAACAATAAAACAGATTGCCATAGTTGAAAACTTAGAAATGAAAATATGGATTATGGCCCATATGGCCTGTGAGCATTATCATTACAGTCCAATGGTTCTGCATTTATACCATTGACCCAAACTTTTTGTCCTGATTGAGATTGGGTAGAAGAGCATTAACATGGAAATGGTTATGCTATATCATAGGTATTTTCCATCTACAAATTGGCTTAGTAGTTACAGTAGTTCTGCAAATGGAAAACATCATAGCTTCCGATTTAAAAAGTTTATCAGGCAGTGTGGCACTTCTGATTTCATAACCTGGCCATGCAGACATTTTTTTTTCCATTTCAGGAATATTCAGATCCAAGCAGTAGAGAAAACTTTATGCGTATTTGTCCTAACAAATGTTGAGACTGTAGTAATTCTTTATGTGGGGTTTCTAATACTGATATTCATTTATTTAATCTGTAAGCTTCTACGATGTAAGAAGTTGTATCTTCTCATTTCTATCACATTCTTGACACTGTAAAATGGTTTTACCAACACATGTTGCTAATAGTGTGATAATAAGATGTATGTTAACCTAAATGCTCTTTCTATTTGCACATATGGATCAAACTTTCCGCAGGCTCATTTTCACATTCCAGCTGACTCCACTTGTCATTGGAAACAACCCATTGACAAAATGTAGAATGCCTGCTTCATTGTGTGGACAGATGGAAAGTCCTATTCAGACAACTGTGCAAACACTGAACAGTACATAAAATGAATTCTTAACACTATACATTGACACTGAAAGCAGTATATTTTGTGAAGTGATGACTGAAAAGGAAGTTCAAGAGTTGGAGAATGTATGTATTTGGGGAGAGCAATAATTACATGGTATACATGTGAAGCTTTTCTCCATGGTTTTGATTATTAGGTGATAGAATGAGACGCTAAGGATATTTTTAGGGGAAGAAGAGTAGATTGTGCAGTGATCTAGTCACAGTCACATTTGAAATAATCCTAAGAATGAAGAAAGCCTATGATATTTTAACAACAATAAAAGTAAAAACTGATTCATACAAAACAGAGTGAAAACAAGGTGCATCAATAGATAGGTATTAGTTGCTTCTGGAATCCACATTAGGGGGACAGGAATGGATACAGTCCAAAATCAAAATGGGTAACAACAGAAAAATTGAAAATACTGATCCAGTTCCTTTTATTTCACCTTGTTACAAATTCAACATAGTCCATTGAATCCAAGCATTTATAACTTACACCAGACAGAAAAAATAAACAGAATTATAGCACATGAAATATAATAAGAAAGGTTTCTTCTCCCCATTGCCTTTCACTCTGTTGAAAGGAATTATCAATTTACCCAATATGACACATGTATACACATACACATATGGTGACTCATCTAGGAGCTCCCAGTTCATTTTTTAGGATATCTGTGTCAGTAGTCTATTTTCATATCAATAGTGAAAGCTTCTGTATCCTCACTGTGTCTATATAGACATGCTCAGTATCTTATACTTCTTAGTCTTTGTCTAGATGCTGTATGAGGTGACATATTATTTTAAGTTTTTCTTACATTTCCGTCATAAAAAATGAACATTTATTCAGGTTAACCCAAAACACAGGTTACTAAGGTTTCATTGGCTAAAATAGGTTGCTGAAAAAAAAAATCTTACACTGAGTATACTGTAAGTGGTGAAAGATTGTTCTCCAAGTTCATGTGCCTCAGAGGTAGTACTTCTCTGCTTGGCAGAAACAAAAGGCAGCTCCCTTGAGACTCTCATATTGGAAGAAATTCCTCTAGTGATGGATTTCCCATCATGACCTAACTACTTACTAAATTGTTACCTATTAATATCCTGCCATTGGTTAAATTTCAAAGAATGAGTTTTGATCCAGTCAACCATGACTCTAGGCTTTTGGCTTTTCCTACCTTCAGTTAGCTACTTTGAGATTCTTGATTAACTTTCTCTTTGAATACTTGTCTATTTCTTTTTGGGAAAAAAAGCAAATTTCATATTTTGTTAATGACTGATTTTTAAAGATTGCAGATTTCAAGTTTGACTGTATAAGCATACATTGAATGACTGACTTTTCTTCAAGAGAAAAATATTTTAAATGGAGTATTTAATTAATTTATTAAGTTAATTTATTATTGATATACTTTTGATTTAATTTAAAGGCTATTTTGTGTCTTTATTTGTCATTTGTAGTGTATTTGACCTTTTTTGCTCATAGATAGAACTTTAGTTTATTTCCTCCCGAATTCAACCATTTTCCTAAGGCTATTCTCTAAGCTACTGTGCCTTACCTGTTTGCAGTGCCACATAAACTGTGGAGTATTATTTCTCCATAATGGAACTTCTTCCATAATATCTATCTTAAGTTCCTTCTTCAGTTCTTATAAGACTAGCAAATAGTTTTGTTAATGTCATTGAGCTTGTATTTTAGCATGAATGTTAACCTTTGCTCCTTTTCCACGTTCTCCATTCAATTACACAGAATGTTCTGCTACTACATACCCTGTCCACAACATCTGCATCAGGGTCCCAGTAAAGGGTACATCTCCAGTGAGGGTACACCTCCAGTGAGGGTACATCTCCAGTGAGGGTACACCTGTTGTCTTCCACATTTTCAACTAGAAAGCTTCACCTATCCTCTACCTGTCTTCACTCTCTGACAATATTGTGAGAAGATGGCTGATGACTTCCGTGTGCCTCAAACATGGGACCAATATCTTTGCCTCTTCTTACTGGGCTGATCTTTTATTTTTCAGGCTACATAAAATTTATGCACTAATTTGTAGGAAAAAATATTTTAAAGAGTTTTTTTAAATCTAAGAACATGAAATAAATATCAACTCATTTCCAAACATTTTTATTCTAAATTATTTTAATTTCTGTTTATTCCAAATATTATTATAGAAAGCTTATTTTAAAGCAATTTTGTTGATATTTATTCTTTCTTTCTCTGGTTACTATTTTCTTTATTATTAATATTTAAAAAATATTTTTCTTAATGTTTTGAACGTTTAATGCAATGTATTTTGACCATTTTCATCTCCACACTTCCTCCAAATTTCAAATTTTTAACTACTCATTTCGCTTTGATTATTTTTTTCTACAGGAGCAAATGTTCTACTGCTTAGATTCAGATATTAATCATCTGTTTATCTTTAGTGATAGCTGATGACCTTTCAGTTTTATATTTTGAATTCTGTAAATTAACAACTTTGTTGTTTTCACTTAGCAACTGATTTGTTTGTAAAATTTCAAGTTATTTATTATAGCTTTAATTTATGTGAAAATTTAGTATGCCATAAAATTGTAGCCTCCACATTTAATTCTAGATACTAATTAAATTACACAGATAATTATCTTATCACAGTTATATGTTCTCTTAAGGCAAAAAATGGCCTAAGTTATGGATAAGTTAAGAGAAGGAGCTGTCATTCTAATGTAAAGTGAGTAAAGGAACATGTTCTCCCTCAAACTGTAGCTACCATGTGCTCATTCTCTCACATCAGACAACAGTTTTCTTATCAAGGACATAACTCTTTAAAATTGCTTTACATTTTTTAACCATGTTTGTTCACTTTCTTCATTATGGTTGAATTGACTCAACTTATTAACAAAATCTCTTGTTCATAAGAAAGTATATAAGTCATGATCACATGCAATTAGGGCAGAGTTGCATATGGATGGCTAGATAGAGTAGCTTGAGGTACAGATGAGAATCCAAAGACCTTCCAAACCCTTGCTTCTCTGAAGTAGCATCAGTAGTCCATTGAAGTCACTATGTACTGTCTCAAATAGCTACAGTTGGTCCCATGAAGATGATAACAGCTGTGTTCAAAGCATAGTGCCTCCCAACACAATCCACTACATAACTATATTAATGTATATCATTGCAGTCAATAAAGGCATATAACTTTTGTTTGTCAATTAAATAAAGTGAAACTTATGGCTATATTTCTAAAATATTGGCAAGTTCATTTCCTCTAACATAGCATTGAGAGCACAGTGCTTTTTGTTTCCATAATTATAGTTTGTAAATATATGCACTTATAATTCATAAGGTGGCTCTATGATTTTAATTTTTCATGATAATATTAAGTGTGGAATTTCATAATAATTATTTACTGAAAGACTCATTCCACTTTCTTGAGATATAGGATAAGTATTACTAGAAATGATATTGAGTTTACTTAGTCAAATCTATCTCAATCTGTTATAAGCTAGGACACCTTTGCCTATAGAGTCCCTTCTACTTTTTTCAACATAAATAATATCTCACTTGTTTTAAGATATTATTTTCTTCAGAGCATCCTATAGCATCCATTCACAACAATTTTGTTTTGAATCCCTTGGGGAGATGAGAGAGATACCTTCAGACCATTTATTGAAAATTATCTGCATAGGAGATATTTGAAAAGTGGTGTTTATAATGGAACAGATGTGTGACTTGTTATGTAAAATTAATTTGCTATCATTTCAAAGGCAAAACTTTTCTGCATCCTGAACATTCTGAGTCGTTTGGAATCCTCCTGATTGACTTCACACTTATTTGACTCTGCATCAAACAGACATCCAGTCGAAAACAACTGGACTGCCAGTCTTCAACCCTGAGGTGAAATCTCAGTCAATAAAAGGCCTGTGCTGGAAACTGTGAGTGACATTTAACTAAGAGTTGCAAAGTGAATGGTTGTATTTTTAATACCATTACTCCCACACAACTGTCAGCAAGTCTAAATTAACTCTGAGAGTCTATAGGTTTCACTGAAGGACAAAGATCTCTGAGCAACATCAGAACCACAGAAGTAATGAAATTTGAAGCTTCTTCAGTTGCTTATATATTTGTGTTATCACATTTGAGTCTTTTTGACTGTATCCTCGTGTGACTATGGATATGAAATTATGAATTCATATAGAGTTCTCTTATGGGATTTGATGTACATTTCTTTAAGAAAAAATTTTAAAATTTGTCATAAACATACTTTTTGAAAGCTCACTATTTTTGAAAGCCAACAGCAAAATATAGTCACTTCAGAAGTGTTGGAATTCATACCACTGCATTATATGAATGAATATATAATTATTACAAACCACTTACTGTCTTATCTATAAGATTTCATATTCTATTATACCTTCTCCCAATTTTCATCTCTTGAGCATTCAAACTTTAAAATCAAGAAACAATAATTATCTAGTTAACTAAGCCAGAAAGTTAGAAAAATATATACTCATCCCAAATCACAATATTAAGTGAAAATATGGCCAAATGTAAGTCATTGGTTAAAGACAAATATATTCTTTATGAAAAATTGAACTGACTTTTTAAAAATACAAAAGTTTCAACTTGAGGTTATTTTTTTTTTGGTTAGAAGTAGTAAAACTTTATTTTTTTCAAAAGATTGTGTTTTCAGCTTCATGAAACATACAGCCTCACAAACTGCCATGCCATCCCTGTGCAAAATAGTCACAAATAGTATAGAAGTAAAAGAGTGCAGCTATATAGTGCTAAATCTCTACTTGTGAATACTTAAACTCAAATTAAACATAGTAGCTAATTTTTAAAGTAATTAAAATATTTAAATCATTCTTATTTTTGTGATTATAAAAACAGGTAGAATGCTAGATTTGGCCCATATGATATTATTTGTTGATGCCTATTTATGCAGTTCTTAAAACCATTCAATTATTTGGTGTGTACTTTTAATAATCATCCAATATATGCTCATCAAATGAGATAAATCTATAATTTTATAAACATTATCTAAAATGTGTTGCAGTCATTTGACAGGTATGCTCATAAACTCTCTCACACAACTTCTATACATAAAAGTAGGGAAGGATGATATCTAAACCTCCTCCTTATAAAGTATCAACAAAAAGGTTAAAAGACAAAAATGATTTTCAGGTTTTGTCTTTTCAAAAGTTGCCATTCACTTGTCAGTAACAATGTGCTCATTCTGCATTGACAGGGCACATATTATACCAGCGATGAATATCTTATGAAATAACTTCTGTTCATAATGAGGCATTCCTTCTCCTTGGTATGCTTCAAACCAAGTGAAGTTTGCACATTTATTCTACTGTATAATAGTTGAAATGTCTATAGTTTTTATAACTTGTCTGTTGAATTCTGATCTTCAAATGATAAGTCATAGGTCAGAGAAAAAGAACCAAACACACAATTCCTTTCTGAAATATTTAGCTTCACCAGATTATACTAGAAATAACTATAGTAACCTGAAGAGAATATATGAAGCCAATGAGAATCAACACTTACAAAATTCAATTTAAGCGTAGAAAGTATACAAAGAGTTATAAGTTCTGTATAGAAAAATAGGAAATAAAACATAATAGGAGCCAGTTTTCATTTGGCAAATTATTTTCCATTTGTAGTTCATTTGATATAAAAAGAAACTTTTCTTCTTATCATATTTTCTCTCTGGTAAAATTTAAAAAGAAAATTCAGCAACTCCTAAACAGTAATCCAGTGGAAATACGGAGATGAGGGTATTATTTTATATATAAATAGCAACTATTTGGGAATATTTAAATATCTGGCTGATAAAATTATTTTCAAGGAGTGTGGCATCTTCTGAAAGAAATTATGAGTTATAAGAGCATTTCTGTGAGAAAAATGAGAGAGAAATTTAGCCAAGGAAAGGAATGTTCAAATCACAAAATGCTAAGTAACAAATTATGTGTAGTAATAAAGGTGGTTTGGTATTTGCAGGTACATCTATAATTTTTTATTTTAGAGGGGTTCAGACATTGAGAGCCATATTGTCCACAGCCTATAGGTAGTGGTATTTTCAGCTATTGATTAATATGATGACTGCTACATTTCAGAAATATCCCTCTGGCTATATAAATGCATCTTATCAAAACAGAGAGTATATTGTAGCAGCTAAGAGAAGCAAAATCAAGGTGAATAATATTGGCAATAGGTTGAAAAATCCATTTTTGACTCAAGTTATCCATGGGTTACAATATTATTAACTTAGAAATGGGAGATTTTTTGACAAGTTATTAGGGACACAAATTTTAAATGTGGTGACTGTGAGGTAGTACAAAGCTTTCAGGAAAAACAGTTCATTCTATAAAATATTTATATCTGACAATATTAATGAACTGAATATTTGCTATATGCCAACCAGAACTTCAGGCATTTCTGACATAGAATTACATAATATAGAATTTCTGTAGTATGGTTGGGCATCTCTTGGGTATAAAACTCTATGAAAATGATTAAGTCTTACTCCTTGAAGTGAAAATTCTAAGAAATTGTACTTCACATTTAATATGGCCCATGTATGTGTTTTTTCTTACAAATTCAAGCTATAGAGAGTATACAAAACGAAACTGTGTCTCTTTTTCATTCCATATTTTCAATGTCCCATCCTTTACAAAATTCTTTTTTGAGTACCTATACTGTGATTGTTTATGAGGTCAGTGCTTGCTAATTTTATCTTTTTTTCTACTGAAAATCATACGGTGACAAAAACCACCAAACCTGAATTTATTAATAAAACTAATTTATGAAGATCAGATTTCTGTGTCAAAAGTGTGGTTATTTTTAACTCAATACCTCTTTCCAAATTAATCTCCAGAGAAATCACACCAATTTTCACTTATGCCAACTATGAACCCGAAGGTTAGCACTTCACAAATACATTGTTACCCACAACTTCTCCATTCCTTCTTGAAATTAACTGTTTAAAAGTAGAAATATGTCAGTCATTATGTCAAGAACTGATGTTATCACTTCAATTTCCATTTTAAATTAAAGCAATAATAAGTACAGTCTGTATATTTTCATTTATCTTTTAATGTTTTCTTGGAATTGTATATTTTTCATTTTTAATTAGTTCTTCGCCAGGACACAGTTTCTTATCACGCTATGCTATATTTAATGCATTTTTCTTCTCTTAAGTGTTGCCAACATGTTTGTGTTTTAAAAATTAAACATGTCAGCAAGGATAAAATTATACCTCGTAGAAATTTTGCTTTGTGATTTCTGGCTTCTTTACTTTATGTGTGTCTATCGGTTCAATGTAATCATGTTTGAAATGAGCCCCAGAGTATTGTTTTAGCTCTACAGATAGATTTAATTGAAAATTCATAAGCCTTTAAGATTTGTATTAAAATTACAATCATGTGGTCAAGAAAGTGAGACTGAAGGAGAGTGAGCAACTTATTGCTGGTCATGGAGATATTAAATTATTAAGCCTGCATTTGAAACCAGAGTGATGGATAGGTAGATCCACTCCTGAATATCATGGCTGTTGTTAGGCATTCCTCTTGAGAAAGTTGCAGAATCCCCTATGCCACCAGCTTATTCTGAAAGGAAAATGAAACAACAGTAGGATGCAAGCTCAACCAAGTAGCCAAAGGTAAATTTCTAAATTTTGCTTCAATAGGAAATTAGTTTTGGCTAAGGCATAGCATGTAAGCATAAACAATCTGTTCATGTTTCCACCAAATAAAACTTATATTCTTCTAAGCGTCAAGGAATTTTCAAGCCTTCTCTCTGTTACCAAGACCCATGACGATGCTCAGTCTTAGATCCCGATATTTAGAGGATTCCCATCCTTCACACAAGCTAGGCTACTATTGCTCCATGCTTTTCTTTCTTTGATGATAAAAAATGCCGTGTATATAATGAAGGGTGGCATGTGTGTGCACGTATGAACACACACGTGAGTACACATTTGTATGTGTATGCATGTGTGTGTAAATCAGAGGTTGATGACAGCTGGAGGATATTACTCAGTAACTCTCCACTTACTTAGTGAAGCAGGGTCACTTGGTGGACCTAACAGTTCCTGGTTTGGTTGATCTAGCTAGAGAATCCCCTCTGCCTCTTGAGCGATTATCTAATCATTGATGTGAGAGCTAGAGAACCCAGGTCCTGTTATGACACAATTGCTTAGCCTACTGAGTCATCTGTAGATGTCCACAGACCCAGCCTTAGGGTCTGTTTGCTAACTATAACAAGGGTTAACAAAAGGAATATGAAGCCAATGACAGATTCTGTAAGTTTTATAAGTCCAGAAACTGTTGAACAACCTTGCTGTGTCTCTTCCTTTCTGTGTGACTTTTAGTCTGTTTCACCAGCATTCCTCTGTAATCAGCCCTTTCCAGTTTTGCTTTATTCACTACCCTTGGTCTTCTGAATGTTTCCTTGAGGCCCCTACATGTTTAAACTCTGCTTCTAAATCTGATCTAAAACAACCACTTGTTTTAAAAATTATCTTTTACCAGTGATTTGAACAGCCCTGTATCTATCTTTTCAATTATCTTTTTTATTGAAAACAAACTCATATGCTTTGATTTTTGAAAGTTTTATTAGGAGAGAGGTCATTTTCTTTGTCCGAAAGAAATCATTTCATTTTATTTGGTGCCCCTGATGCTTCACTCAAAAGACCTTATTCAAACTGTCCACAACCCTTAAATCTTACAAAACGAGTAGTAAAACTTGTAAGAGTGGAGATTTCCAGAAAATTCCAGTTGCAAATTTTGAGATTTTTGTCAAGACCTAAGAACTGGCAATTAAGATTGAGGAAAATAAAGGGAGTGATCTAAACAGCTGAACCACCAAATAGTAGATTAAGTAAATAGATAATCGATTCTCACTTGGAAGTAATTTGCTTCAAAGTAAGCAATCAAACTATTCTTATTACTCTTTAATTCTGTGAGGGTTTCGATCTCTATCTTTGTTTTAAGAAAAGTTAAATCTCATCGATTTTTTTATATAAAGAGTCTATGAATATTCATGGATATAATACTGTATAGTTGCTTTGGGGTGTTGTTATTGTGATTTGATGGATGGCTCTTTTCTATTAAGGCGATGCAATCTAAGTCACCATACTTTTTTGTTCATCTGATCAACAATGACAACTTTTCATGTGCCAGGTAACTTTTATGTGTTAATGTTTTCTTGTATGGGGTAATTGTATTACATCCTAATGAATCATGAATCGAGACTGTGGACATTCTAATGTATTAGAAGATATTTAACAAATATTGAGGCCCTCCAATCTATTGTTTTAAGGGCATCCTCTATCACTCAAATGCTCTTACTATCAGAAAATTATAAAATATTATATAACCATTGGGTTTAGAAATGATGTTTGTGATGGATTTACTAGACTCCAGCTAGGGGTTATACCCAGTTTTCCCTTTACTTTGTGGGGGTAAAAAAGAAGAAATAATCATAAATAGGAAGCCAGAGATCAAAAAGAGCTCTAGAAATTCTTATTCTTATGTGAACAAATCAACCCCAATATGTGAAGTAAACTGAAGCTATAAACCACACCACCTACCACCACCTACCATTCTGTGACATTCTGTTCTGACTGAACAATTGTGTGTGTGTTCTTGGTGTATGCTCACATGTGTGAATTTTGTGTGCAGTGTGTATGTATGTGTGGTTTATGCAGTGTGTGTCTGTGTGTGTGCACGCATACGTGTGCATGCTGTGTGTGTGTGGTATGGGTGGTGTGTGTGTGGTGTCTGCAGTGCTTGAGTGTGTGTGTGCATGTGTGTGTGTGTGCATGTGCATGTTTGCATGTGTGCATGGTGTGGTGTGTGCAGTCTATGTGTGGTGTATGCAGTGTGTGTGTATATGAGTGTGTGTGTGTGTCTGTGTGTACATGCACGCATGCATTTAGTATTGCATCAGGGCATATTCAAAGACAAATATACTTATATACAGAAAGAAAGTTCTTCTTAAGAGGCTAGTCAAACATTCAACATTGGACTAAATAGATTCATCTGATTTAGAAAGTTGTTTATCAAAATAGTCTGCTCTGAGCTACAAAATACAGTCATGTAACAGTTCCATTTTACAACTGAACATGTTTATTCTATTGTTGTATCAACATCATAGAGTGTACTTATGTAAGCCTAAGTGCTATGTATGCCAATCCCTCAACAATGGTTTCTGAATACCCAAAGAGAAAGAATAAACATGAAACAGAAAAGGATGCTGCCTATTAACAGAGCACTAATTCATTGGATATGTTTTTGTTACCTGGAAAAAAACCACACAAACAATGTAAAGATACAGGGTAATAATTGTACCAATCAGTAGAATAGATACTTATTATAACATCAACTATTATGTGCAACATATAATTGTATTGATGGGCTTTTGATTCTCATACAATTCAGGAGATGTATTTAAGTGGACATCGACAATTACAAAGTGTTCCGGAAGCTACAACCTCCCCAGGTGATGAGAATACATATTTTTTCAAACCAAATCATATAAGCCAGCTTTGTTTATTTATTCTATGGTTGACCAAGACCTCACTGGAAAGAATATATTTCAGAGTTCTTGTGTTTGTACTCATTATTTTTGGTATATTGAAGCAACAGACTGCCTTAACCCTACTTAGAATACCCTCACATAACATGAAAATGTGGAGTGCATAAACCTTCGACAAGATACTAAGAATTGATTATGCAAATACAAGATCCACAGGAAACAGAAAGAAGTGGTTTTAAGGAGAGATATCTTTTATTTACGCTTCAATTCAAATTTAGGGGTTGGGAGGATTCATTTACTGTTCTTTACACCAACTCAGACACTTCTCTGACAATGTTAAAAATTAATTGTTTAGATAAAACTTTATGCATGTTCTTGGAATAGTTAATATGAAGTCACTCAAATACTTAGTTAACTTAGTGAAAAAAGGTAAAAACAGACATGGATATTGAATCAAAGAAATAACATTCTCTGCATCTATCTAGTGAGTATCAGAGGATGTCCTATTGAGTAGTTCAGACTTTGAAGGGATTCTGTTTACTTTTTTTTAATCAGCTATCAACCTTCTCATAGGAGTTTTGGATACTTTCCAACTTTGATGTTCAGGTGCTCCTCACAACAGGACTATTTCTCCTTTTGCTACATATTTTTGGCTTGATGCCCCTAAAAATGAACATCCTACTGACAAAATGCACAATGTAATTAATCAAAAGGCAGGAGATTAATTAAAGAAATCTATAAGGACTGGGGATGAGAAGAAAAAAAATCATTCAAGGGTTAGAAATTAAAGAAATCTGATTCTCAATGATGTCCAGTTTTCTCTTCTGCACAGCAAAATCCTTATTTTTTTTTTCTGTACAGTGCAAAGTTAGAGAAATAAAAAGAGAAACTCTCAGGAGTAACAGTCTAGTGGTAGAACAATAGCAAATGTTACCATCCTCTCTGGCAATATTCCGGATAGGAAACTTCATCTCCTAATGAAAAAAAAAGCTCTTTGATGGATTAATATTTAAGAGAAATATACTGATCATTGCAAAATCAGTGAGGATGAAAAATGTGAGCAGGTAATTGAATAGGAAACAGTTATATGGCAGTGAAGCTGTGCTGGCAAAAAATTATTATTAAAGTAACCTTTTATTTAATATATCATCACCTATCAGATGTATTTTATAAAATTTCAACTTGGAAGGACTTCCTTTTTAATAGCGTAAAGTTTTGGCAACTCATTTTATTAAAGAATTTTGAAACTGAAACTGAAGGTAGTTTAAGGTCCATAAATTTAAATGAACTTCAGGGACCACATAGGCAAGCGTTTTATGCCATAGGGTATTTTCAAATAATTACAGTGATGGACAGAACATAACCCTCCTTATGAGCATGAATTACCTTAACAATTTTTACATTTTGTGTTTAATGCAGTTCCAGTGCATACACACGCAAAAAAAAAAAAAAAAAACAGAAATGTCAAAAAGCGAACCAAGAACAGTTTACATGAAATTATATAACACATTGTCACAGACTAGGAATCTATTTTTTATATCTGTATTCATGTCAGAAAGAAATAGTGTGAGTTCATCACCACTGCCACTGGGGATCACCGACAGGGCATAGGGCTGGAGTGTGTTACACCCACTTACTCTGCGGCAGTATTAATTCCTCTTCAGCTGGGCATCAGGTTGGAGCTGTTTACACTAATTTACTTTCAATACTTTAAATAGCAGCAAGTGCATTTGATATTTGTAACTGATAACACTGTTAGAAGTTGAACAGTCTGACGATGCGTCAGCTACACTGTTCCTTCAAGCTGCCACCACATCACTCCTCACTTCACTTTGCAGTCATTCTGATGATAGACAGAGTATGTATCTGCGCTGACACCGTGTTCAATCGCATCTGCCCGTGTGTTCTGATTTTCATTGCCGTCAAACACAATAGTCTTCAAACATGTAACAATAGGCAGCGAGGCACTGAGTCTGTGATTTTTGGCTTCATCGAATTTATTTCCACAGTTAATTTCCCATACCATCCCAGAGGGCAGCAACTTTATTGAACTCAAGTGGTTGAGAATGATAGCCAAATCTTTTATTGCTGAGCTCTATCTACAGCCCCCGCCCTGTTACTCTATTTGGAGACAAGGTATATTCTTTATCGTTATAGCTTAGTGATGCCATGTTAGCCTCTCAAAATAATTGGTTAAAAATAAGGAAGCATTCATTTAGTTAATGTTTTAATATATTTTAGAATACTGAATTTGGATGGCAACAATCATGATAATAGTACTGAAAAACAGATGTTTAGAAAATATTTCCTTTCATTTGAGCACTTGAGATAAGGAATGGAAATAAAATAGAACAAACTATAACTAACAAGACGCAGAAGCAAAGAGATGAGGAAGGATGTGGCATGTCAGGGGCTACTGCAGACCATGACGCAATTCCAGTCTACTCTGAAAACGGTTGCTTTCATCTGTAATTTCACTTGTGCAATAGCAGCCATGAATCTCGCTATTACCATGCATTTTCATACAATGTGCACATGTAATCTTATGATTGCATTTCAATCCTATGGGTGCACACATCGTGAATGGCCTTTTCACTTTGCTATACAGGGATCAAGACTATGATGGTGATATCCACAAAAACAACTGACCTGAGTTAATGAGAGCTCACTGACTCTGGGCTGATAGGGGGAACCTGAATAGGACAAAATTAGGCCTATTAAATGTGGGGACAGTTATGAGGCTTGGGTAGTCGGTGGGGCCACTGGCAGTGGAGCTATGATTCATCTCTAGTGTTTGAACTGACTTCTAGGAGCACATTCTCTTTGGAAGGATACCTCACTCAGTCTAAATATAGGAGGAACAGCCTTTGTCTTGCCTGGAAGTGAAGTATCAGACTTAGTTGACTGCCCATCGAAAGCCTTACCCATTCAAAGAGTGGATGGGGGCTAGGGAGGGGGAGTGGTGGGGCAGGAAGACAGGAGGAACAGGGAACTGAGATAGTTATGTAAAATGAGAAAAGTCTGTAATTTAAAAAAACTACCTTGTTTTTAGATTTTAAAGGTTTTTTTTTAAACAAAACAAGTTATATATTTTCATGTTACATACCAATTTCATCTCCCACTCCCTCTCCTCTTCTCATTTCCTTCACCTTCCTCCTCCAGCCCCCATCCACTTCCCAGAGAGGCAAGGCACATAGCTCCCAGAAAGGACCAAGGCCCTCCCCACTATATTTAGGCTGAGCAAGTTATTATCCAAAGGAAAAAAAAGAGAATGGGTTCCAAAAAGCCAGTACAAGCAGCAGGGACAAACCCTGGTGCCACTGCCAGTGGCCCCACAGTCTGTCTAAGCCATACAACTGTCACCACATTCAGAGGGTCTAGCTTGGTCCTATGCTAGTTTCTTCCATGTTTGGCCAGAGTAGGTGAGCTCCCATTATTCTTAATGGAAAGAAAAAAAAAAGAAAACCAATAGGCATATAAATAATAATAATAAAATTTTAAAAATGTTGTGAGTATATATCTTTCTTTCTGAAAGTATAAAACAAAGGCATTTTCTTTAAGCAAATGATTGCTTTCAACTGTGGTCTCATATTCACTGTTACATCTACATGTATTCCCAAAATAGTCTCTATAAATTGACCTGCACAAACAATGACAATGATAATATTCACCACTGACATTTTCCCATTCCTTCCTAGACAGCCCACTATGTAAAAGACTAGCACATGTCTAAAGTCATACAGTAACTAAATATATTCAGTGCTATGACACAGGTGGTAACTTTATTCAAATTCTTATTGCTACTTCCCTTTTAACTAAGAGAATGCAAGTCATTTGCCCAAGTTGAGAAAATAATGTGACAACAAGAGATCTTAGTGCCCAGACATTTGTTTCTGAACTGCTGGTGGCTTGTGATAGGACAATTTCACATGCTTGACAAAGAAAGAGTAATATCAGAAGAACATCCTCACCTGCCCATGAAGAGAGAATTTAGAAACCTTACAATGATGACTCCATCCCTGTTTAATGACGTGATATAAATACCAGCAGATCATGAATTCCCAAAATACTCAAATACCTTGACACAAATGATTGGATATAAGTGGCACACATTCCCTTCTAAATAAATGCTTTAATTATGGTTAGTAGGGCAGCTTAAGAACAGCATGGTAATAAATACGTGTGCTACCATATTAAGGTACTGCTCTTTCTGTGGTCTGACTTTAGCCGAAACCTACACATGGGTTTGCTTGATTACTAAAGCTGGCTTCACAGCTTGCTGTTTCAGCTGTTTGCCTTGTGCCATTATATGAGATAGTCTTTTGAACGCTCTAGGGAAGACATTGAGTGTCAACAGCTGTCCCTGATGTCATGTCCTATTTAATTATTTTTAAGTAAAGCTATGGAGATCTTCAGATTTGGTCATAACAGTGGCCTCTGGCAATCCTCTGAAGACCTGAAGATACAAGATTGCTGTAACTTTGTTTCATTTCTATTACAGGTGACTGAAGATGTGTTGTCATAGAAACAGAGCCTAAAGTTTCCAAAGGAAAAGTTCCCACAAGCAAAGGATCTAAATGAGAAATACACAATTCGTTTTTCTGAGGACATGTGACCAAATGTAGTTTTATAGTTTGGACATTGTGTTCACCGTCATGCATCAGACCTCATTGGACACAAGTGTGCAGCTATCAATGGTACTGTACAGGACAATCATTTCCTTGCAATGCTGTACTCTGAAAAATGAGTGGTTTGCTCAGAAAGTGCAAAAACTGTAATTCACTTTACAAGTTATTGTCTCTTTTGGACCATGTGACTTGTATTCCTAACTTTCAGTTTTATTTATTGTACATTCTCTGCAGAGATGAAAACTAGACTAAAAATGTGACTTATATACCTCATGTATCCTTGGAATAAACATACTAAATGTTGTAAGTCATTGTAGAGGTATTGATATTGTAGAGGTATTGGCGATTGAGATACCATCTCCTTTACCAAGTAGTTATTTCTTACCCTTTTACATACTTTATGCTAAAAAGGCAGAAGAATTTTGTTTTGATTCAGAGTAGAATATAAGTGGCATTATAAACTACTTAGTTGGAAAGTGACATTGTTCAAAAAAGTCTCATAAGGAATCTTGCAGCAAACCTATGAGAGAACCAGTATTTCTACTTACCAGTTAGGTATCAGCTCTTCCAAAGTCTTTATATATACCTTCCCACATGCTCAAATAATGAACTTTATCAGTTCAATGAGCCAATGAAAAAATAGGGTAGCAGCAATGGGAAGTATTGTGCTATGGATTTTCAGCAGTTAAATTTCTCTTCCTTTTCTTTTCTATCGATATCTAGAATTCTCTGTTTTACTGTGAAGATTAATAACCCTACATGACAAGTGATCATTAAAGTGTTAAGCATCACTGATAAGCTAACCATCTGATGACTGGAACAAGTTTGTGAGGAGAAAGCACCCGCTGTCACAGACCACTGATGCAGTAGATAGAAAGATCATTTGGTTTCAACTCCTTAGTTCCTGCACATGTTCACTACAGTTGCCTCAGGGAAAAGAAAGCAAAAGGGAGGGAGTGAACTCCATGCAGAAAATATTTATCACCTATTTAGACATATGAAGACAGTGAAGGAATGTGCATGACTGTTGAATAAACCAGGCTAGCTAAGGATAAAAACAATTATAAAACTCACAAAACAGGAAATGAGAAATCCAAGCACAGCATTGTCCCATGTGAAAAGGTGCAGAGAGGGAGCACCTACGTGGTAGATTTTTCCTTGGGTTCCAGAAAACAATGCCTTATCTGGGCCCTACCTCTTAAAGATAATTGGCTAACAAGGTTTTCCCCATCATCTCCCCCTTTTCTCTAAACAAGAACCATCCAAACCCAATACAAAACTATATGCAATAGGAACAGCTATCAGGTATAAAATTACAACCAACATAAACAATATTAAGCAAGGAATACATGACAAATATTTTTATAAACATTCTGTCCCAGAGTCTCAACTATATTATAAGAGGAAGATAATTACAACTATCTAATCTTCAACCCCATCAAAGGCTTGAGAAGGGAAATAATATTACTGGAATGGACAAGAAATACAATCAAGCAGCTTCCAAAGTGAGCAGAATGTAACAGAGACAATTAGGTACCTGAGCAATCACCCAAAGTCTCATTTGCAGCGTTGAAGCAACCAACTTTGGCTAAGGCCAAGTGTAACTGACATACCATTTTTAGAGACAGGAAAATTTTTAGAGCTGTCTTACCATGTCTTGGCAAGATTTGACAGTCTTCTTTTTGTGTGTCTAGGTATCCATTTCCAGATACCATGTTCTTTGTCAGTGGTGAGGCATGAGTGGTTCCTTGCCCAAAGGCCAATTGTGCCAAGAAGAAAACAAAGTCCGAGTAGAATGTCTTAGGTGCTTAACATTCTCGGAAATAGATTGGTGTTCCCAGGAGCAATCAGGTCTCATGTCAACAGAACCCTAAGTTATTTAAATGCCATATTTTACAGATCCTTTAGTAGTTGAAGATTATCTATCTAGGCAAAATACAATCCCTATGTAGCTATAGAACCTAATTAATCTGACTGTATGTACCTATAATATTTAATACCTGTATAACTTAAAGACTAAGGCTTTGTGTCAAGATATTAATTAATCTGTAAACAAATGTGCATCAAATGAGGACAATGACCTCAAAATGTAAACAATGTGTAAGTATTTGTACAGAGGTAAGAATAATATAAAAATATATCCTAAAAGTTGTATCAATATACAAAATATCCTAAACAGAGGTAGAAACATGCATGTATATAATATGACAGAACAATTTTAT
>JAQHUG010000203.1:3312435-3329789 GCA_028555095.1 Dicrostonyx torquatus
GATATTTATATGTTTGTTGATGAAAGCTTGTACATTTAATTTATTTTATAATATTCTTATTAAATGTTGATTCAATTGGTAATACAATGTCTGGCCCATAGCATACCACCCACAATTGTTTGTTTAATTTGAATTTAAATCTGTATTTAGGTTAATGGTGTGTGTCTCTATATTTTTCTCTAGTCTGGCAACAAATAGAAACTTTTATTCCATGTCTATGACCCCTGAAGTTTTCTGGATGGCTGGAGATGAGAAGCAGAAAACATAAACATTTTCTTTGGGCAAGGCATTCTCAATTTTCCTGTTTTGGGATAATAAAGCATGAGTTTTAATTAAGTTTGTAGGCTTACCATCTGTGAGCATCTGGAGTTTCATTCTGTTGCAATTTTGAAGCAAGTGTACCAATTACAGTTCTAAAATTTAGAATGCTCAGAACAAACAGCAAGGTAAGAGGAAACATGGAATTTTATTTTTCTTTAGTTCATTTATCTGTCCATTATGGACTTTGCATAAAAGCTAGTGCCACTCCTCACAATAATTTAGTTTTTATAATTCCATTCACACATATTCTATAATAAAGCTGTCCATTTTTTCCTTTTAACAATGGACTAGAATCAGTAATAAATATTCTTAGCTTCAGTTTTTTTACACTGAATTTTATAAAAATGGAAGTGGTTGTGCCTGGTGTGATGGTATGCTCTGTGTTTGCACATAGAGATTTGAAGGGGGCATCAGACTCCCTGTGAGCTTTTGGGTCTGCATGCTGGGAACTACACCCAGATTCTCCCCAAGAGTCATCAATAGGTGTTCCTGACTACTGAGTCATCCTTCCAACCTGAGGTAGTAACTTTGAAATAAAAATTTGAAATCACTATTTATATCTCTGATTTGACAATACCATTTGTTTTAACGACATATGGCTAAAACTAAAATAATTCTGGTTTAGACTAAAGGAAAATTCAGACAAAGAAGATTGCTATTCAAATTTTACCACAGTATTGGTAATTGGCAGACACACTCTGACTTAATAATGACATGTAGATATTTCAGTTACTTTTCTTAATGCTATGACAAATTACCAGAGAAAAGAGCTTAAGGAAACATTTCTTTGGCTAGGAGTTTGATAAAATGCAGCACATTTGGGTGGAGAAGTCATGCCAACTGGAATAGGAAGCAGTTATTCACATTTTATCCTCTGTCAAGAGGGCAAGGGAGCATGGGGGAGGGGTTATATTTCTTTCTCCATTTGTTTGTATTTAGATCTCCACCACAGATAACTGGATAGTGCCACCCATATCAATGATGGAGTGTCATTAGTTAAACCTGTCTGGAATCAACTATACAGACCTGCCCAAAGACAGAACTCATGATGGTTCTAAATCCAGTCAAGTTGACACTGAAACTTGACTATCATGGGAATAGTCACAAATGTTTATTAACATTTCAATCATTTTTTATATATTTATTTATTTGTTTGTTTGTTTTACAACCTGGCCACAATTTCCCCTCCCTCATTTCTTCCCAGTCCCTTTTCCCCACAACCTTGCTCTGTACCCATCGCCCCAATTTACTCCTCTTCTGTTTCTATTTACAATAGGACAAGTATCCCATGAGCTTCAACAAAACATGGCATTTCAAGTTGCAGTAAGACTAAGCTTCTCCCCGTGTATTATAGTCAAGCAATGTAAGCCAGTATGAAGAGAGGGCTTAAAAGCCTGTAAAAGTGTCAGAGACACTTCCTATTCCCACTGTTAGAAATCCCACAAGAGAACCAAGCTACACAACTACAAAATATATGCAGATGGCCTAGTTCAGTCCCATGCAGGCTCCCTGATTGTCAGTTCAGTCTCCATGAGTACCTTTGAACCCAAGCTCTTGATTTTCAGTATGTGTAGCCTGAACTGACCATCTCCTGTGACCAGATTGGTGCCTACACCAATTTTCATCAGAGCAGCTTCATCTAGTAACTGATGGGAAAAGATACAGACCCATAGGTAAACATTTGGGAAATTCTGCAGAGGAGAGGCAGAAAGGATTGTAGGAATATTTCAATATTTGAACCATCCCTTTTATGAGAGAGATAGTACTTTACGGCCACTTGGATTTGCATTTCTCTGATGATATCAGCTTAGTCAATTATATGTGTTCTTGAGAAATAAACATTGTCTTTCTCTCATGTTAAAATTGAGTTAATTTTCCTACTCTTCAATTGCATAAGAATTTTCTCCTCTATCTGTTACCTCTTTATCTGATGGCTTATAAATGTCTTTTCCCTATTCAAATCTATTTGATATTTGTGACTTTTTTTTCTGTGCAAAAGTGTTTAACATGTCATTGGCTGACCTGAGCTTTTGGTGTTGCTTACATGTGTGAGTGTATTGATCTTCCCACAAAAAGAAAGCAATGCATACATGATACTGATCTGTTCAATTTCTCCATTGTCATGCAGTTCAAGATCTCATAGCCAGCAAAATGGTGCCACCAACTAAAAAAAAAAAAGTCTTCTCACATCAATTACTGTAATTAAGACATTATCTCAAAGACATTCTCAGAGGCCCATCACCCAGCTGATAGGAAATCTGTGAAGCTGCCCACTAAGACAAATCATCACTCTTACTCAGTTAAACCACAATATTCCCATCATCACAAGACCTTTAAATACATCTGCAAAGTTCCTTTGAGATAGGAAGAAAGGCCAAAAGACTCAAACCATCAAGTTGTGATGTATTGTGGAGATACTTTTCAACTTCTTTTAGTTTGTAGAATGCTATTTTTTGTTTGTTTGTTTTGTTTTTATCCTGGCTAATTGTCTTGCAGAGTCCCATATGTTATGAATTTGTCAATTGCTTGTGTTATGTATCTTGTTCATCTGTTTCCTACATTTCTTTGCACCTGGGGATTAGGTAATGAATTTTGAGGAATTCCAAACTAAACGTTTTTGGCAAAATAACTTAATGGAAATTCTATAACCTTCAGGTTACATCATGTTGGATTGTCTAGATTTCCAAGTTGGCCGACTGTCACTTATTTACCATAGTGTCATTGTTATGTTGGTCATTACCAGAAACCTCTCTTATAAGAATATTTTCCTTGCAATTGTCCAGTAATCAATGAGGTTATATTTTGACACTCAGTGACAGTGATGGTGCATTAGACTTTTATCTGGTATTTATATTCACATTAATGTTCTTATTTCCTTATTTTACCTGGTTATACTTCTACATCTTTGCAAATTTCTGAAATCCTTGCTAGTCATGGCCCTCTTGCATTGTAGATACAGTTCAAAGAGAGTAATTTAATCTTTCTTAGATAATAAAAGATCTCACAAACCCTGGGGTCTTCTTTGGAACATTAATTTTCTTTGAAGAGCAATAGCGTTTCAAAGAAAACAATCTAATGACTTAACAGCTCTTTCTACAAGGGTTCCGGTTTAAGGAGTTTTGAAACAATGACTATTTTCTATTACTTGAAATAGTTTAGGGAGAAGAAAATCTATTGGACCAGACCCAGAAACTGGAATGACATCAGAAAAAAAAAAATCAAACCACTGTCTTCTGTTCCTCACAACAAGGTTCAGGTTGCAGCATTACTAAAGGTGGAATTATTTGATATCATGGTTTATATTGGCTCATATGAAACTTCCTCCATGTGCAAGGGTTCCCAGAGGAAGATATCAGACTTGTTTTCTGAAGTGGGCCAGCTTGAGTCCAGATGGAGCTCATAGTAGACTACGTTCATAATCGCCTTCCCACCTTGAGGCCCAATCGCTAAAGATTATAATCATTTTGCTGGCAGGGAATCAATCAAAATTCTCCTGAAAAATTTTATTTTATTGAAATTTTGTGTCATTCCCTATAATAACCATCTCAAAAATCTCCCCTGGAGTCTGTGATTAAAAAATTGCATAACCAGAAGTCGGTCGGAATAAGATAGAAATGGTACAGAAGATGCCCGGTGGCTATTTCCTCTCTTTGTTAAGTACTCTACATAGAGGAGAAAATTGTAAGGTCGGGACTTCACAGCAGAAAAAGTGGACTTCTTGACTAAAATGGCAACGTTTATAATTTTGTTTCCTGAAAATAATACTGAAGAACCATAACAAGATTTTCAAAATATCAAAGTAAATGAAGGTTGATTCTTTTGATTTCAAACATTAAAGGGTTTTTTTTTGTTTTCTATGAGAAAATTATGCTGCACGTGAGAGTGAATGGATGTGAAGCTGAGTTGTGGTTTACAATTTTGTTTGTTTGGTTCTTTGTTTTAGTTTAGTATTTTGATATAAGATGTGCCAGCTACTTACTCATGTGATAGTTTTAAAGATGAAATACCTTCTTCAAGTTCCTGAAAGCCATTCCAGAGTTTTATTAGAGAATAGCATTGATAGAAGGGGCTTAGATTAGTGGAATAAAAATATAGATGCAGTTTTATCTTAATAAGTGTCATCATGGAAACAGGGAAGATATTTCTCGATATTAATTAGCAAGGTGTAGTGCTTACTCTTGACCCAATGCTTCCAGGGCCAGCTAAAACTCTGTTGAGGTCAGAGCCTATCAGAGGGCATCATTATCTGAAGCTCTCTTTATACAAGGTATACAAGGGCTAAGGATTTAGTGACTCTGAATGTGATAGTAAGAGATAGTCTTGCTCAGATAACAAACTTTAGCATGTTCCTTATATATTAATGTACTGTTGCTAGCCTGAGAATGGAAAAATATTTCCAAAGTTGCCCCAATTTACAGTGAGTCCTACGTGTCTAACGAATGCTTTAAAAACACATTTACAAAATAAGTAGAATCTACTACTAAGATTAAGAACTGTTAAAATACAAAGTATCTTTAATAGCAAATATAGTCCTTAACAAAAATAAAACGAACATGTTCTAAAGGCAAGAGAACAGGACTGCAATTCTATCTCTAAGGGTAGTGTAGATATGGTATGGGGAATCCATCACTTTAATCTAGATTAATGTTACTCAAAAGTTTATGTTTAACTGAATCACGGAGAGGACATGTTTAAATGTACTAGAGTAACTGTAAAGATGTTTCTGTCAGTGAAGTGCTTTTAATACAAGCATGAAGACATGAAATTGAATGCCAGAACATAATAAAAATCCAAGTGTGGTGTCTTGCACCTGTACCACTAGAATCAAGGAGGGGAAAGGAGCAGGATCCCAGAGTGGTGCTGGCCATGTGTTCTGACCAAACCAATGAGGTCCAGGTTGAGTGCTGGACCTTACGTCAAAAACTAAGGTGAAGATGGCTTCTAACTGGATTTATATCTCCTTGATACATGAAAGGCCTCAATGAAAAAGTTATATCTGAGCTGGATGCATTCTGATATTCCAAATCAGAGTTAAACATGGCAGGGGAGGTCCACAAGTAGAAGATAAACAAGCATTTTGCCGTTGACAATCTTAGGAAGTCAAGTTTAAGATAAAGAAGTGTATTCTCTGGTACATACAGAGGCTATAGTAGTAGGCACCTTGTTCTGTTTCATGACTAATGAGGAGTTATAACAAAAGACATGTTAAATTATCTCTTGGCCCTTTTAGAATAGGACTTGCTAAACAAATGTTCTACAATGGTTGAAATTACCTAAGATTTCTGTAATGTCCACTAAGCAGACTCTAGCCTGCTATGTCCACTAAACATATCAACTTCCACTAGTATGACAAAGTAATTCATTTTATTTGAATGTGAATTTTTCAGTCACATGTGGCTAATGACTGTCGTGTGGGAAAGTCTTTGCAGTGTGACCCCCCCAAAAAATGCATATGATTGTAAGGAAATGAAGTCACATATATATGGATTATTGAAAATATAAATTTGGGTAGCAGATGGAGACCTGATCAGGCAGAAATCCAAACCTTTAGCCCATGTCCAGCACATCATCCAGTTTTGGGTATTGTAACCTTCTGTTTCCCAGCTATGCTGTTCACTCTCTGCTTGGATCCATCCAAAACATTTCTGCCAAGATCACTGCTCATTTTTGCCAATTGTTGGTCTCTCTAATTTCTGACTGCACTAGTTAGTGTACTTTCCTTTAATTAGATCCCGCTCTCTTGCCCTCCCTATTTCTCGATCTCTCTCTTTTCTTCCTTTTGAAAATACCTATTATTACATTAACTATATTCTGGATTTCACATATTCTCTTTTGTATTTTCACTTTCAGAATTCCTTCACATGAATTATGTCAGCCCTTTTAAGTAAACAGTGCCCATACAAAGTGTTTTATACTAATATTAATGCTTAATTTTTGAATTAATCTGATATCCAAAATAAAATATAAAATTTTTTTAGTATGAATGAGTCAACTTCAAAAGGGACAGAATTATTTTTTGCCTTAATCATGTGTGTATTCATCAACAGAAAAGATTTATTGTTTGTTTGTTTGGGTTTTGTAGATGAAAGAAACTCAGTTGCCATTATTATCTTCCATTTGTTTGGCATCCAGCCTAAACTAAATACTGAACAAACAAAGCACTCATTATACAAATAAATCACAAGGTCCGGGCTCATCTTTGCACAAAACATAGTCATTTGTACTCCATAGTCCCTCTGAAAAACAGGATATACAGTGTGGGCTCCTTTTCACAAGATGTATGTAATAGAATTACTAAAGATCCCTGTGTTAAACAATTGGTAGTGAGGTGGGGGTCATTGCCTGTGACAATCTGACCCTAGGGTTTCTATCATAAGGTTCCTATCATAAAAGCTTCTAGCTGACTTAAAACCTAGGTTACTTAGGAGTATAACACACAGCTGATTCTCAACCAACCCTACAAGCCAATTGCAGCCTGCCAACTTAGCAGACTGTATGCAAATGAGGTGAATGTTCTGTGGAGAAAAGTCAAGCTATTTCTATACTCAAGTCCAGATTTGCCTGTAATACTCACTGCCCATGCTGTGTTGGGAGATGGCTGACTCTGTTTTGGTTTGGGATACTTATTTCTGACTCAGGAGTTGTTCTCTGCACAAATATACTGCTTAATTTAAGTTGTGCCATGATTATTTTTTAACATCAGTATAAATCCCTTTTACCTGTAAGAAAACAATGGTGATACTGCTTTCATACAATAAATCATCAGACAATAAATCATTCATTCTTTCGCCTTCGTATCCCACACTTCTACGGCATTGGCTGCTGGGCATATGGGATTAGAAATGGAGGAGGGGATATATATATATATATATATGTGTGTGTGTGTGTGTGTGTGTGTGTGTGTTTATAAATTTGTAATTAGAGCAGTAACAGACAAGAGCCATGCACATTATGCTTTTATAAAGTAAGGTAGAATAAAATGCTAAAGAGATTGGCAGCATCTTTAGATATACCTAAGTGAAAATATTTTCTTCATGTTCTGATCACAATTTCCTCTGCCTCATCACCTCTCAGATTCTCTCCAATCCAAGTCCAAGACCTCTTTTCCTCTCCTTTTAGAAAAAAAAAAAGCAGAAGTCAAGCAGACTGGCATAAAATAAAACAAATGGAAAAAAACAGAGAAAAGGTAAAAGAAATACACATGCGCATGCATCCACAATTTTTAAAAAGATTTCTGTCACTTGAAATTTGATTGCATTTATTTTGTGAATTCTATATGAAAAATAACAAAAGGAGATGGTTTTTTTCTTTATTTCTTTGTATTTTGGGAGTGTGGTATTAACATTTTCAGTGGTATCCTCCAAACCTGGCTACACAGATATGTCACTATGCACATCATTGCATTAGACAATTGACATCCAAATTGTCAAATTCGGTCCTCCTTCCAAGGTAAAATTTGCTATCATTTTGCAAAGATGATTCATTCATGCCTTCGTAAGATGGGTCATGCAAAGATGACTGTGTGCCTCAAAAAGCAAAGCAAAGGGAGGATGGGAAGCCTCCAGTGTTGTGGCCCCTACTATCTATCACTAAAGTGGACAGAAGGGAGACAGCCCTTTAATAGAAACTGGCTAATTTCTTTAGAAATATCTCATTAGGCCTACCCTTTCTGAGCTGCTTCTCCATTAAAATGTAATAAATGAATTCTGCCATTGTCAATCCCAGTCTGTCCTACTTCCTCTTAATGAAATGAAGACAGGTCATGCTGCCAAGAGCTTGGGACAGAGATAATTATTCATGGGAAGCTAGAAGGGCAACATTACCCAGCCCATCACGGACCCCCACACATGGGAGATGTGATGTTCAGAAGCTGAAAGGTTTTTGAATACAGATTTATTTTCATTTTACCCAGGGGAGGAATAAATCCTGTGTGTCTGCATAGCTTTTGCCTAATGTTTTTTCCAGTTATTTTTTTCCTGTTTTATACAGTGTGCGTGCACAGTTTAGACAGTTCACTCAGTGATATTAAATATGTGTCTGTTTTATTAAAATCAACTTTGTCCTAAGGTCAAGATACTTCCACACTCTGCATTAATCAACTTGTACTATTATCATTGCATGCAAGCATATAATGCATTCTAAATACTTTCATTCCCCACCCTTTTTTTCTCTCTCCCACCCCTGTCAAAATCCAGTTCTCACTAAAAGTCCATTTCCTAAATTTATGACATGTTTTGTGACCAGGGTTTTGCCTTTAGGATGTGTTGTGTTTTATATGCTGGCTTCCCTTTTCAAACACCCATTCTGAGTCATAGGCAAAGAACGTGTTCCCAAAAAATGTGATTTCCCCTGCCATGTCTCCATTTCTGATCACCACCCCTTGATAACTTTTCATCAGTGCTTTCCTTTTGATTCAAAACTGCTTTTCTGTTTTTTGGCAAAGTCACTGCTGTTGGGAAAATGAACAGCTTTATTTTCACAGTTTGAGATCTGCATAATCTTTTCTGATGCCTTTCTTCTTAACAAACCATGCACAGCTGACCTGCATGGTGACAGTAGCTACAGTTCCCTCATGCTGCATTAGTTACTCTTGTGTCACTATGACAAAGCCTAGGTTAAACACTGAAGAACATTGAAGAGAGAGAGTGCTTATCTTGGAGGTTGCAAAAAGCTTTCAGACCTTTGAGAGAGAGAGAGAATTTGGTGGTGCAAGGTACCCTACATCACAGCAGCAGGGTAGCAGTGAGACACTTTGTAATGACAGCTTCCTCATTCAGATTCCCAACCTGTGAGATATTGCTACCCTTTCTCGCAGTGAGACATGATCGTACTTCTTTAGTCAATACTCTGTAAAACACAACATACACACAACTCTTAGGAATTTTTCAATACAGTCAAGATGACAGTCAAATTTGACCATTACACATATTAAAATGTAGGGAAGCAAGTATCAAAATTACCTTCCTGCCAAGGATATTCTATGATTTTATGAGAAAATCAGATTTTAAAAAATCATTGCCTAAAGTAAAAGTGCATCCTGCACATGATGGCACAGCACAGTTTATTTTTATTTCTTTGCAGGCAGATGTCTTTAATTCTCAAGCACTCCTTTAACCAACCTTACAAACTAAGAGCTCGTCTATTAGTTCTTATGTTATAGATGTCAGAGCAGAATTGGGATTAAATCCACAACTTCCTGTCTTATAGAATCTATCACTAATATACACAGGGTGTTTGGTTGTCTCTAGTAGGCCTATTTGTACTAATATGTCCTCCATCTTGGTAAACATTATGGTGTTCTTCCTAAGGAAGGTTGGTAGAATCTCAGAGGAAGGTTTGGTAGTAGAGATTCATGGGTTGGTTCACTCTCAGCTGTCCTCCTGAGAAATGCAAGATGCATAAGAGGTTCCTTTTAGCTCTCAGTTCTGGAGGTGGAATGCCCAAGATCTGCCAGTGCCATTTGTTCCACCTGCAGTGAGGACAGCGCTGGCTGATAGAATGTAGCAGAAACAGATACTAAGAGCAAGTGATGGGTCCAGAGAGATTCAAGGGCCAGTAGGGGTCTTCTTTATACATTACTCTCAAGCAAACTGATCAAAATCCAATGAAAACCATCTTAAGTGCTACAAAGGGTGATGTACCCCCCCAAATAATCCCTCTCTAATCTGGGTGCCCTGCTCCTCCCCATTCCTAGCCTTCCCTTCCTTCCCTCTTTCCTTCTTTTCTATCTTTCTTTACTTTCTTTCTGATTGAGTGTGTTTCCTGCATGTTTCTCCCTACACCATGGGCATGAGTAATCACAGAGGCCAGAGAGGTCACTGAATTATGTGGATTACAGCTACAGTCTGTGAGCTGCCATGTGAATGCTGGGAATCAAACCAGGCCTTCCGGAAGGGCATCCTTTGTGTTTAAGCACTGAACCATCTCTTTAGCACCGAGGACCCATTTCTTGTGGATAGAACCACACTAGACAACAAGCTACCCATGCATGAACCATTGGGGCGCAAATAAACTATACGGACGATTTCAGATCCATTGTCACTTTTAATCTTCAAATAAAATCTTAGAAGTAGCTAATATCGTTATTTCCAGAATACATATTCAGAAACTGAGTTGCCCATTCCTTGTCCTGCTAAGAAGGAACAAGTTGGGATGAGGTTCCAAAGTAATGTCTGTGTATCTTCTGGAGTAGCACAGTGAAAGGTCTCAGTTCAATGCAGTTCTCACTTCCTTTATTTTATTTCATTTGCAAAACTCAAAACACTAACTAGTCCTATATAAACTCAAGCTCAATAGGAAATTCATAAGGTGGATCAAAGAATAGCACTGTAAACAAGTTTTTTGAAAAGCAATGTCTAGTTCCTTGTTTATAAAATTAAAAACAATCCAAAATCTTTCCATACAGATAACCTAAGAATTTCCTGATTATCACATCCTCTCATTTGGTGCTTAAATGAAAATGATTACTATAGTTAATAAAGAACATAAATCATTGAGCAATTACTATGAGTCTGTCAATATGTTAACAGTGTTAGTTGTGTTATCCCATTCAATCCTTATAATACTATAAAATATGTGTGCAAATCACTCATACCTCAGCTTTGGGAGAGACAGGTCTTAGCTCAGGTCTCTCTGCCTCCTAATTTTGATCTCTGAGACACTTGAGTCTGTATTTATGGGTTTCTTTTTTCTGACTGATTCCGCCTTCTTTCAAAAGTAGTTCTGTTAACTTCTAGTCTGAGGATCTTACATTCCTCCAGCTACTCTCTATTGAACTAATTTAGAGATTTACTCTAAATATTTCCCAGCAAGAGAATGCCATTTATGTCAGAATAGATATGACAATTGGAAAGATTCTTTGGGTAACACTTTTGGTCTTTAAAACGCCAAGTGTGAATGAGTGTATTTCCCAGCCTCCACAGTTGGCTTAGTTGGGAACTCATAATAGCTCAAACTACAAGACGAATATCTCTGCTCCTTCCTGTGCAGGAGGGCAGCATCTGCTAGTTGATCAGCATGCCTGCACACAGGAAAAATAATATGTTTTGCTCTGTTTTTCTTTTAATTCAGCAGCCTGTATGAAACCTAAATGAAGACTGAAAATCAGAGGGCACTTACTGAAAAAGAAAGCATGCCAAGCCAACTAAAAATCTCCCGTATACTGTATGAGAAAGGCTTGGATGGAAATTGTCATAATCCATGCTTCCATACAAACCAAACAAAAAGAGCACCACTGATGGCTAGCTCCATATTTGAGATTTAATGGTTACCAAAGTTGCAGCGAGTCAGGTCATATGACTAGTTATCCCTAGCATGTCTGTGTGTTCTACAAAATACAGAAAAGACATTTTGCCTGTTGAAGAGACTGGGGCTTAAAGACCTTGACATTTTCCAATGCATCTGCTCTGCTGAAAGCCAAAATAGGATGAATCAGTTCTGGATGCCCCTTTCCGGCTCTTCCCTCAGGTGACTCACAGCAGAGCTGATCTTTTTTAGCAGTTTACCTAACAAATGCTCTTCCTGAATTTTGTGTATTCCTAGTTTACTCTTTTCCTCCAAACATTGTCTCAAATTCCAGAGCTTGGCTAATCTCCTCTATGCTCTTTTACCTCTCTGCAGGTATGCCCTGGAGAAGTGACTATGGGTGACAGAGCAACTGATACCTGTATTTTGCTCCTTTCTTCTACCTTAGGAACACACACAAGAATCAGGGTCTGGCTCTACTATTAATTTTTTTCTGTGTCTCCACTTATGATACCCACTTCCACCTCAGCTCATTTTTTTTACCTATTGTAATCCTTGTTTGTATTCCATGGGCTGTCTACTCTTTTATCTGTCTAAAAATAAATGGCATGCATCAAACATTATCTGTTGTCTTTCCCACAGTCCCAGGCTGCTGCCATATTTTCGCTAAACTCTCTAAATATGAAAAGAATAATCCTTTTGATTTTGCATTCACTGACAGCTTGTCAGATTCTGTGTGTGTTCTGACCTGCACACTCTGTATTGTAAAATGGTGGTTCTATATCATCTGTTATTGTGAAGGATGAAGAATATCAAGAGTTTCACTTACTGCACAGCAAAAAAGTAAATACTTGAATAATAGTAGTTGTAGCAGCATCTTTTAAAAAATATTTGGAAACTTGTGCCAGAACCACACAAACAATCACACACAGCAACATAAAGGAAAGGGAATTAATATTCGATGAAAAGCAGCCTCTGAAAATACTACCCCACATTTTATTTACACAGCTATACTATAAGGACAACCATATTATCCAAATTTACATAGTCAAGCTGAAACAAGCTGAAGCTCAGAGTAGCAATCCAAATAGGATTCACTGTACAAATAAAAAAGGTGATTCTATGAACTTCTGTTTAAACCTGGGACTCCAATGAATCCACCCCCTTCTTACTTTCTTGCATGAACTGGATCAGAGAAGCAGACTTCTTTATTTGTGAGCTATTAAAGCTATTTTGGGGTGACACTGTCAGTTCGCATGAGTGTTTCCTCCTACATTTGAGGCTAATTTATGCACTGGCACTTGTGGCTACATTGTTTTTCAGTTGGAATGCAAAGTGACTGAGTACAGCAGCCGGAAACAAGACTTCCTTTAGCAGCTCATGCTATGGTTTGTCACATTTTCAGCCTCCTCTGGGTGTCACGTAGGGGTTGGATGAGCATTTTATTTAAAATTTTGAAGAAGACAGTTGCTATTTCTGCAGCCTTACAAGATTATAGTATAGTGATGGGTAATAAGGAATAAGGACTTTACCTAATTTTGTGCCAAATAGAAATGACTAAAGTTATATATTTAAGACATTGAAGTATGTAAGACTTATCCATAGAAGTAACAATTTTGGCAAAAAAAAATAAATTTGAGTAGGAATATCAGCTTCAAACTGCAGAGAAATCACTGCTATGAAACTCATGAGGAATGGCCGTCACAGAAACACAAATCTGTTTGTGCCATTAGAATATAAAGGGAAAAGAGACACCATCCTCACTAATGTCTTAAATGCTGCCTCTTAATGTCCATTGTTTGTATTTTTCCAGATTGTCTTCCGAAGAGTGACTTATTTTTCTTATTCTGGAAAGGTTACAGCAGATGATTGGAATTTACTGCTTTAGGATGTGATTTCTTCAAGAGAACAACCCAAGTAAGGTGTAATCCTGCTCATACTTATTGCTAGTAAAAATAAGTGAACTCTTCCTTAGGGAAAGTCTACTAAAAGTTTCAGAGATTGACTAAGAAAAAACAAATTAAAATTTTGTTGTTATTTCTTATCATCTTCTTTTGTTATTATTGCATTGTGATGTATTATGTGTGGGTAAGCATACCAAAGCATAACTGCAGAGGTCAATGAACAAATCTATGGAGCCAATTACTCTTTTTTCATTTTTTCATGTGTTCTTAGAATCAAACTCATGTCATTGGGCTTGTGGTACTTTTAACTTGTGAAGTATCTTTCAGTACTTTTTCTATCTTATTTTCTTAACGTGAAACTCATTTTGATAAAGATAATATAAAATAGATTCAGATTAGCAACATAACAGAAGCAAAGATCTTCTTGGTGCAATGAGACTGTTATCTATTTTTATATCAACTTGATACAAGCTGAATCCATCTGGGAGGAATGAACCTCAGTTTAAAATATTAGCTCCATGAGATCATGCTGTAGGCAATCCAGTCTGGCCTTTTCTTAGTTAGTGATTAATGAGGTAGGGCCCAGCCCATTGTGGGGGGTACAATCCCTAAACTGGTGGTCCTGAGTTCTATAAGAAAGCCAGATGAACAAGCCATGAGGAACAAGTCAATAAGCAGCATCTTCCATGACCTCTGGATCAGCTCTAGACTCCATGTTCCTGCTCTATGTGAGTTCCTGCCCTCACTTCTTTTGATGATCAAAGCAACAGAAATTTAATTAAATTTTCATTAAATTGTAATTAAAACAAAGAAAATCTTCGGAACTTACTCCAAGAAGAACTAAGGAAGATAAAGATGTCATTATTGATTTCAATCAGTAGAATCTATGATAATGGGTTCTGACTTCCTGCTACAGATCATATAGTCAAGTATTTATTGCTTTCAGTGGCTTTAGGGACACAAAGATAAGTCATCCAGAAGCAGTTTCTATTCCTATATCAGGCCCTACAATGCTGTGTTACTTTGAACACATTAGGTCATGTCTCTGGTACTTAGTTTTCTTGTCTATGTAATAAAAGGGACAAAGGAAAATGACCAAAGCTTGCTTCTACCTTTTATTATGAGTGGTTGTGCATAGATTTTACTGAAGATTTACCTTTCAGTTATTGAAAATGACAATCATCTCTGCAAGGATATTAAACATGTACATGCTTAATATCAAAAACTATGAAAGGACCAGTGAGACAAAAAGAGTCATGTCCCTTTCATTAACAATTCTTCATCCTAGCCTCTAATCTAAGACCTTTCCCTTGTCATATAAGAAGCCAAGATACAAGAAAATGAAACAGAGTGTTTTTGTTTCAGAATAATAGTCACCTAGAGTATTAGTTAGAGTACTATAGAGGAATAGAACCAACAGAATAAATATATATTTAAAGGCAATCTATTAGATTGACATACATATGTTCAAATAATGGCTGTCTGCATAATGGAGAGGCTTGGGATCTAGAATATACTCCTTCTACAAAGCTTCATGCTCCATTAGTTTCAGTCTGGTGATGAAGCCTTCGATGGTTTCTGAAGAGTGGCTGCTAGTTAGTTTATATTGGGAGGCTGAGAAGGCATCTTAAAGTATGATGGCAGCCATAGTAGCAATGTAGTGTATGTACTCTACATGAAGGAGCAAGGTGATCAGATAAAAACAGCATTGTTTCTCCTCTGACCTTTCCATATTCAAGCTGCTTCCAGAAGATGCTCCTCATACAGGGAGAAAGTCTCCCCTATCTCTGAATCCATTCAAGGAAATGGCCTCATACACCCACCCAGAGGCATGTCTCTTATTGGTTCCAATATTTACTCTATTTGATAAGAAAGATTAGTCATCACAAAACTGATTATTAGGCAACAATGATACAGTGTTATATAACATTTACACTTCTTGTTTTGTGAAATTGTTATGAGGTATTTGTGTGTGTAGAGAAAAGAGAGAGATGGAGAAAAAGAGGGGGGAGAAGGGGGAAAATTGTGTGTGTGTGTGTGTGTGTGTGTGTGTGTATGCAGAGAAGGAGGGCTTTGGTATGCTCTGTCACTCTATGCCTTATTCCTTTGAGTCAGAGTCTCTCCCTGAAAATGGAATGCAAGTTTTGGGAAGAGGGTTTGTTGTTCCTATTTATTTGTTTTATTTATTCATTTATTTATTTATTTATTTATTTACTAGAGTAGGTAGTCTACAAGCCGCTAAAGTCTTTCTATCTCTGTCTGAATTAAGATTACATGACTACATGGACCCACACTCAGTTTCACACATGGGAAAGGAGACCCCAATTCTGTTCCTCTTGTTGGGACACCTAGCACTTTAAATTGCCATGCCATCTTTCCAGCCCCATTATATATCTTTTTTCCTCAAAACTGTTGTTGAACTTGCTAAGAATCCCAGGATGAGATAATGACTTTCCTTGAGCTCTCTGATTCCACTTCTTCTATCTGTAAATTTCTAGCATTATAAGTATGAGACACCTTGACTGGCTTGATCTTTTATTCTTACCTTAAGTAGTCCATTTTTGTTAAAGTGTTTTGTTTTTTGATTGACATGATTTGTGGGAAAGCATTATGCATATAAGCAATTAGATCTCTTCAGATGAATTATAAGAGTCTAGAATCCTGAGACTAAGAATAACAAGAGTGTTGCAGATTAGCTCTTCCAGCTAAAGAGACAGGATTCTGACATTCACCTAGACCAAATTTCTTTTAAACTTCTTTTTAATGAATTAAATGTAGTGATTGGCAATCATATCATTTTTAACTTATTAGATAAAGTTTTTGTAATTTGACATAACATCATAATATAATGTTGTTTGAGGATTTATGTCTCCTGCCTGGAAAGTAAATGGTTCTCCTGTTAGGTAACAACAAGAAATAGCCCCCAGCGAGTCTCCAATCCACTGACATTATGTCTGGGGGTGAACTTACAGGGGAGTGAAGGATCCTCATCTTGATGAAATTGCCTCTGCGATGACTGTGGGGAGTTGAGACGTGTAACCTGGGCTCTGCAGAGCTGAATCCCAAAAGTACAAGAAAACAACTTGCACAAAATGTTATACATATGGGACAGAGTAAACATTGCTATAAAATCCTATACAAACCACAAATACAGGCAGCTGAGGCAGCCTACTGATAATAAAAGGAACAATGAGATGGGCTCTACTGTCATTCCAAACCTCCAGATCACACTCCTGTGGATGCCTTTGTCTGTTCCCTCATGAAATCAGTTTTAACCCTTGTCACACAGCAAATTGAGTTGGAGACCTTTTATTGAATAGTTTCTTTCCACACAGCTCAAGGTTATTAGAGGAACACAAGATAGCCTCCTCAAGTTTGAATAACTCTGGTTCATGTTTTGGCTTCTATGGCTTCGTAGCTGTGAACATTTGGCACAGTTCCTTTACCACCTTGAAATTCAGTGTTTGGGTCTAGAAATGGGAATAAGCCAATTATACCTCTCCCATATTCTTCACTTATTATCTTGTAAAAGAGTAAAAGCATCATGAGATATTCTTCGTGAGCTATAAAGCAGAATTTGAATAGTAATTGGTAAAGGCAGATTGTCTCATTTAAAATAATGGCCAAGTCTTACGCTTCAGTTTCTGTTTTGTGGGTCTTTACTAGTATTTTGAGAATTTCACACAACGTATTTTGATTGTGTCATCCATTTTTCACTCCTCTCAGATCCATCCCCCTTTCCTAACTTGCTCAGCTGTATCCTTTTTCTCTAATTTTAATCTATCAGTCCAATATGTGCTTCTTTTATACTCTTGGCTGTATGGCCTTCACAAGAAGGGAGTCAGCCTACCAGAAACAACACCATTAAAGAATGATGACTTTGCC
>JAQHUG010000203.1:3343400-3357743 GCA_028555095.1 Dicrostonyx torquatus
CATTTAAGACATAGCATTCATATTTCCATTTGCAATTTCCCATACATACTTTTCCCCACTTGTTTGTCATACATTTTCACTTTATCCATATTACATGATATATATGATAGCCCAAATTCTATCTCTCACTGAAAATTCGAACATCTAAACCCAATTGCTATCACAATGTTACTAAATAACCTTTGCAATATTCTGCTTTTAAAATAACATTGATATGCTTTATTCACCAGTATTTTGTCATATAACTTTTCCTTGTGATATCTGGTTTTCTGTCAGTTTTTATGTGACAATTATGCGACTGAAAATTTGATCTCCTACTGTTGTCATATTCCCAGAATCTCCATCTTCCTGTTTTTTACTTGTCACAGCTTGTTCCCATGACTGTCATTATGGTGTCTTATGATAAAGTTGATACTATTCTCTAATTTGCTTTTGCAATGTTTTCTCTCCCATTAATATATAAGTCTAACATATGCATCTATTCTAAAAAAGATGAAGTAAGCCTGGAAAGATAGCTTCCTGCGCCTTCAGAGAACTTGAGCTCTTTCCCCAGCACCCGTGTCAGGCATCTTGCAATCACCTGTTTAGCAATTCCAGGGGAAACAGAATCCTCTTTTGACCTCCAAAGGCACATTTCATTCTCTCTCTGTCTCTCTCTTTATATAGTTCTATCACACACACATGCACATGCATGCACGCACACAGATGCACACATTCATAACCTCTTATATTAAAAACAGCATACATTATAGAGCCATCTGTGATACAGTCCTCATCTACTTTTCTGTTGCCATTTGACTCAGGGCTTTCATACTTAGTATCTTTCTTTCTGGAAAACTCCCCTGCTGTGGGGAAAAAATGTTCTTTATACTCTTTTAGATTCTGTAACAAGAGCTCTGAAACATACAGATACAAGGCAGTTTAACAAGATTAAATGAAAACATGAGAATTAATTAATTTTTAGAGTTTTATGTTCATGGGAGTTACATAAAATTTATAAATCTGAAGGAGTAGCTAGAGTAAGAAATATGAATGTCATTTTCACAAAGGATACTAAATTATAGAGAAGTGACTAAACAAAAAGCCTTGAATAGTAAACTGTGGGAAAGTACATTATTTACTTGATGAAATACAGTGACAGGAGGTCATTTAGAAAAAAGAATTTTTTAAGACTTATGGCTTGAAAGAGAGAGAGTCCAGAAGGGTAGGAGAACAATAGGAAGCTGGAAGAAAAGCCTGAAAGATCTCATCTTCAACTCTAAGCCCTAAATAGAGAGAGCGAATTGATAGCGAGGCGAGGTGATGAACTCTGAAGTTCATCTAAAGTGCTTACAATAGACTTCTCCCAGCAAGGCCTCTGCACCTCCTCGAACAACATCACCAATGAGAAACAAGTTCTCAAGTAGTTGAGCCTATGAGGGATTTTTCTCATTAAAATCATAGAAGGTGACTAGCAAGTCTATGGAATAGAGATGTTGCTAAATAAGGTTGGCTATATCCACTCTTTTTCTCTTCATAGTGAGGAAAAGGCAGTAACTTTTGATGTTGGAAATTTTTGTCACCTTCTTACAGGTACATTTCAACCTTCTGAGAATAGAGTTGGATAGAGAATTCAAGGTCTGCTCTTTCTCAGTTGCCTTCAGCTCAAAATAACCTTCACACCAATGTGACTGATTTTGGCCTGTTATGGTCTGACCACCTTGGATTAACCCAGGATGATTCTTTTCTATTCGATACATAGCTTTGGTGCTGTTACTTGATCCAGTAATGGAACATCTTTGCTCCTTTCTCCAGCATAGTACACGTCTCACAGCATTTCTCCCTAGCAAGTGTCTTGCATCTATCTTGATTTACTTGGTTTCCTCCCTGCTCTGTAAAAGCAAAGAAATGATATGGATGATTCATGTACATATCCTCCATATCCAGAAAAACTATCTGGCACAGAATAAGAAGTCGATGTTTATGGTGAAATAAGTAGAGAATGTTGCTATAAAAATATTGTTTGCTTAATCCTCCTGGCTCAGTGAAACACTTAGGGCTAAACACACTATAATGAGGAGTTATTTATGCTCTTACCCACAGTTATTCTCTTTTTCATTTTTCTTTGTAAATAAACCTTGTTTAATTTGTAACAAAGGAGAGCCAAAGGCCAAATTCTATGATGATTTTAGCTCCACAGGAGGAAAGTAAAAATGGGCTGTCTTCAGAATTGCTGAAAAGATGTCAAACCCATTTGCTACTTCACAAATCATAGTAAAGGGTAATTGGATTTCATATCTCCTCAAACAAGGTGACACAAAGAAAGATGGAATTGCTTTCCAAAGAAGGATCCTTTTCATAGTCAAATACTTAAGGAAAGGTCCTTAGTAAGTCACTGTCAGATGAAGGATCATAATATCAAGGTCAGTTATAAAAGAGGGCTTGGAGAAACTTCATGGTCAGCCTGCACAAAAGGACACACTGTGACACATTAAATAAATAAACAATCAAACTATCTACATCTGCTGGTTTATTTTAATCATAAACACAGAGAAAACAAATCAGATCTCTGGTTTAATGTGAGGCATGACCCATATAAGGTAATTAAAACAAGAGTCTCACAGGCTAAAATGAAATATACATATTCTTCAGCGAATATACAAAATATTCAGAGTTTGCTTTTCTTGATATTCTACCAATAAACCTAAATACTTGGTTGCACCTCAAATAAGTTTTCTGTGCCTTCTTATTTTCTAACAATCCAATATAACAGAAAGAACCTATAAAAATTGCCATGGTCATAACTAGTTAAACATCTAAGTTATTCTTAAGAGAATGGTCATTCTAAACTACAAAGAGTATCTAACCAAACAAAATAGCTGACACCTCAGTGAAAGACATATCCTTAACAATCATGTAACAGTTAATAATAATAATTTTCTTGCTGGTCATAGATAATAAATAGATAGATAGATAGATAGATAGATGATAGATAGATAGATAGATAGATAGATAGATAGATAGATGATAGATAGATAGATAGATAGATGATAGATAGATAGATAATAGATATTTTTCCACAGACTAGGCAATAAGGAGTAAGCAGTACACTCTGATCTCCCCAGGAAAAGGAAGTAGAAGAGATTTCATGGGGGGACTGGGGACAGATAGGCATGGCAACATGAAGGATCAGCTTGGAGTGGGATTAAGGGAAGAGTAATAAAAAAAGACAACTGGAAAAGAGTCATTTCAGGGTCAGTTACTGGTGCAAGGGAAACTCCCAGGAATCCACAAGTATGACCTCAACTAAGACCCCTAGCAAAAAGGGATATGTAGCTTGAACTGGCCATCTTCTGTGACCAGGTAAATATGGAATTGGGACAACAACCCAACCACAAAATCTTTGACTCACAAACAGTCCTGCTACAGGATGTGCTCCAGAGATTGTTGGAATGGTGGACTTGTCCAACATGAGACCACAAGTGTGATGCCAACTATGACAATGGCTAGAGTGCAAGGACACAGAGGCTGGATTGCCCAGAGACCTAGGATACATCCAAACTGGGGGTGGGGGAGAATGTCAGTGTAGTGGGAAAAACTAGAAACAACTGAGACAAATTCTCAATGTAAAGATGCCTGATGATATTCTGTTATAATCATATATTGGTGCCTAGCCTAATAGTCTTCAGAGAGGTTTCATCCAGCAACTAGTGGAAACAGATGCAGAGACCCACAGTCAAACACCAGGCCTAATTTGGGGAATCCTTATAAAGAGAGGGAGGAAGGATTTTAGGAGCCAAAGTGGGTGAATGACATCAGAAGAAAACCCACAGAATCAAATCACCTGGGCTCTTAGAAGCTCACAGAGACTGAACCCACAATTAGGGAGCCTGTGTGGGTCTGACCTAGGCTGTCTACATATATGTGGCAGCTGTGTAACTTAGTCTTATTGTGGGACTCATAAAAGTGGTACCAGGAGCTTCCTCTGACTCCTTGGCTGACTTTTGGGACTTTTCCCCTCATATTGGTTTGCCTTGTCCATCCTTAATATAAGGGCAGGGGTTTAGTCTTACTGAACTTGATATGCCATGTTTTGTTGCACTCCATGCTCCAATGCCTGCCCCTTTCTGAAAAGAAAAAGAGGAGAAGTGGACAAGAAGAAAGGTAGAGCGGAGGTGGGGAGTCATGGGGGAGGACTGGTATGAGAGGAAAGAGGGGAAACTATGATCAGGACGAAAAATGAATAAAACAAAAATAAAAATGGAAAATCAGGGTATACTCGTGACATTTTGCTGTCAAATTGTCACAACCTAGGGTCATCTTGGAAAAAAATTGAATAATAAAAAAATAAATAAAAAGGAAAAAAAAGGACATGACTGCTTCTAGGTGTGGTGGAGAAGAGTTAATTATAGATATGTGGGAAAGCATAGGTAGAAGCAGGGCCAGGCATATCTGGAAGACTCAAGAGTGGACATGACTAGACTCAACTTGGACATGAGGGAAAGGGAAAGGGCAAAGGAGAGGGGCGAGAAAGGAACAAGGTGCAAGAGCCAAGAGATCCAAAGGTACAAAGAAACAGACAACCAAAAGGGTTGAATTACATAGGGAAGAGCAAGTCAACCCTCTAGGCTGGAGAGTTCAAGGTAGAGGTTGCATATGCCAGCCAGGAAGGGCCCTGTAACAGGTAAGGACTGAGGGATGCTGGGAGAACCTGGTGGCCAAGTATGCTTTGATGTGTTAAATAGGTACCTCAGCCATTTGTTTCAGGTTTAAACCTAATAGAGGGAACCTCAATTTACAATTCTTTGGTGAATATTCTAGATCATATTGCCCTGCATCATGCCTGTGAGGCACACTATCTTCATTGCTAATTGATGTAGGAAGGCTCAGTCTACTATGAGTGGTACTCTCCCTGGACTGGTGATTCTGGGCTGGATAACCAAGCTACCAAAGAATGAATTGAAGACCTTGCCTGCAAACAGCCTTCCTGTGTTCTTTGTTCTTCCAAGTTCCCTCTTTGAGTGCCTGCTCTGACTTCCCTCAGTGATGGATTATAACCTGGAAACACAACCAAAATAAACCCTTCCATCTGCAAGTTGGTTTTGGTCAATGTTTTATCACAACTGTAGAGAATCACAGTATAATATAGAGGCAAGGAAGGTAGTTCGGTAGGTAAAGTACTTGGCGTGCATGCATGTGGACCAGAGTTCAGATCCAGAACACTCACATAAAAACCTGTAATTTCAGTACTCAGAAGGTATAGCTGGGATTCCTGGAGTAGACAGATGAGAAAGACCTGGAAGATCCTGAGTTTAGATAAATAAAGCAATTAATGACAAAGAAGGTCACAAGACATCAGCCTGTACTTAACATGTATACATGTGTGTGGTCATCTGTTCACATGTGTACATTAGAAAACACAAGCATTCCCAACACACATACATATTTGCAAAAGTAAGAAAGCAAAAATTCTTTAAAGTCACAAACAGAATGCCATATAGTATGTTATTAGAGTATTAGCTCCATCAATCTGAAATAAAAGAGCTCAGAAATACACCACTTGTCATTATTTTATTCTGGAGAGGTTTTCCAGATTCATATGCCAAAAGCAATTACCACATTCCTCATTACAAATTAGGCTGGCACAGGTTTCCACTTATCTACAGATGGCAACTTAGATAATAGCTAATTTTTAAACCAAATTTTAATTTTTATGTGTTCACACTTAAATATTTAGAGCTATGACATCATCTGTTGATCTAGTCATTCCAGTTATGAGCCCAATGCTGTCACTGATTAAGCTTAGGCATCTGGAAGAGCAAAGTTGTTGATTACCCAAGCTACATGTGACAATCACATTCATGGCATGCTTGTCTCAAAGAAAAGCTTACGTCGAGTTTGAGGAGGATTGTGCTTTAGGATTATCCTTTGTATTTATACACACAAAGGATTCCCTTAAGCCTAGACAACCTTATACTGGAAGTACACAGTCTTCAATTTATTCTCACATTGAAGTTCAGATTAGTTGGATAACTATGATCAGTCTCATAAACATTAATGTCTCAGTTTGTCCTTCTGTATGGGGAGTTGGAATCATTCTATATCTCTTATTACCAGTCCCTCCAAGGATGATATCAACCAATACTTGGATTCTCTTTCCCTGAAATGTATATATTCATCACATACATTTCTGAGACGATCTGTAAAATCTATTTATGGTCTCATTTGATATCATCAGTGCTCTACTAGTGCCTGGATTAATTTAGAGTTTTATACAATTTTAATTTTAGAAACAAAAAAAAATAGTGAGAAAATAAGAAGTTGATAAACATAATATTTTTGCTCTCAGAAAGTCTGGCTATTAATTGTTTTTAGGGACCAAGTCATCAAAAGACCTTTTAAAGGAAATAGAGTATACTTATTTCAAAATTCAAAGAGCAAGAAATAAAAAATCACTATTTAAAAGTCTCTTTAACAATTCTTGTTAAAATGGAAAGCCAGTTCTTAATCTCAGAATAAAGTGAATCAAAACATTGTAGATTAAAATAATTCCTCTGGAATAAATAAAAATGTAAAAGATACCATAGCTAAATATCTTAGTTTCTGTTTGTCCCAAAATTTTACCTAACCCTTACTATGTTAGCTATTGGAAAATTGCACAAGGCTTTTGGCCTTTAGAACATTTTGCACTTCTCCCAAAAAGTCACTGTTAAACCATATAAAGAGGTAACAAAGGTATCGGGAGATTTAAAAAGGAATTGCTGAAAAGCTAAGAATACAGTGACAACTGTATGTGAACACTCACAGCCTCAGCTCTTTCAACTTTAAAGATTTTTGTTATTCCTTCTTTTGGTCTAAACCAAAGGAGGAAAAGAAGCCTAATTCACAGACATAGTAGAACTGGAAATAGCAACTTTCTTATCTTACCATGTTTTAAACTGTGAACACACATGTTTGTTAAGGGTTTTGATAATGTGCATTGAATGTAAATGTTTCCCTTTCATCTGATTGGCCTAATGTAAACTGTAAAAACCCAGGAAAATTTTTGGTTTTCATTAACCATCATATCAATGAAGTGTTAGAAGAATAGCCACAATACATACTAGAAAACCATTAAACTACTTACAAAGATTATGTCACTGTCACTACCAATTCAACTAAAAGCAAATTTCTTTGTAAGATACTACATTTTTTTTTGAGGCAGGATCTCTTTATGTAGCTCTGTCAGGCCTGGAACTCAATATATAGTCCTTGATCTCAGAGATCTGCCTGTCTGTGCTTCTCTAGTGCTGGGATTAAAATGCATGTGTCTCCACGCTAAGCATACCACATTATTTATAATCTCATACAGGATTATAGTTGATATAATAGAAACAAAGAAATAAAGTGCCATTTCCAGAATCTACTTTGAAAAATCTTTTATCCTTCTATCTCCTCCTTGATTTCTTTTAGAAAAATGAATTGGTTGAGTGTCCCAAATTTTGTTACATTGGAAAGAATTATGTGCTTTACCCATGGATCAAAAGGTGTTCACTTTAATTTTTGAAAATGGCTGGAGAAGTATGTCTTTTTCTTTATATGTTACATGGCCTCTATTACATATGTATCTTATTTTAAAATTAATAATATAAAACACTTCTTGAGACAAACTCTATACCCAAAAAGGTCTGTTCTTTTCCTGAATTTGTTTGATGGGCTGTGCCCATGAGGATTAGTGTCAATGAAAAGAATGAATACAGCAAAACTTAATATTTCATTTTATGTTCTTCAAGTGGATCAAAGATGAGATAGTTAGCTGTTTTCTAATATTATGTGACCTTTAGTGATTGGACCAGAAGAGTCCCTATTAACTTGGCCTGTTGGTCATCATAAGAAAGTTTTTAAATAAAGGAGGCAAATCCTCTAAGTAACAATGTCAAAGAAAGCAATCAATTCCTGGAGTGTCCTTCTAGCTGGAAACTAGATTGAGGGGTGTTAAGACAGGAAGGCTAATGGGATTAAATTACTGTCATCAAATATTCTGAGAATGGATCTACCCACCCCAAACCTAAGCTATTAAAATTATTCGGTTCTCATACTGCTTGAAAACTGGAGAAAAGAATTGTGGCGAAATCAAGCATAAAATAATGAGCATCTAGAGAAACCAGGTCACCCATGTGAGGCCTAGAAAGCAACACAGGCATCCACTCTCAACAGTTGCTTGAGATTTCCATTAAACACATCACCGACAGGAAAGGTTGACTGCTTGCACCAGCACTTTCCATAGCTGCAGCTTATTTCGATTTGTCCTTTGGTCTTTTGCTATTTTTCTCTGTTTATAACACAATTTTCAGGATGTCCAAAGAATCCCATCCTGTAATTTAGATGGTGAAAAAAATAAAAGAGACAGTATAGGAAAGCAGGAAGGAAGCAGATTCAGTTCAACAACTTAGTTCGTGTGAGTCTTCCAAAATGAGTACTTAATGCGGTGTTGAGTTGGGAGTAAAAATAATAGAGATGTTAGGAACTGTGTCTTATTCTAGGTGTCTTATTCTAGGTGCCAGACTTCAAAGGAGTACTGTGATGAAGTCAGCAGATTCAATCAGATCAATATTGAAGTCACCAGTAAGTGGCAGAACAAAGTCTATCTAGCATAAGAGCAACAAATGGCCTCGCATGGGAGTGCACTAGAGGAGCAGAAAGGTGGGAAACCTAAGTAGGAAAAAAACTGAAAAGGAGATAAGTGCTTTACATGAATTTCAAAACCAGAATCCTCTTATTGCCACATATGTGCTGTGTTACTATAGAAATGTGAGACAGACCATAAATTCTTATTTATCCAATTTTATCAAATGTTCTATGGGAAAGAAACATTGACACCCCCATGACATACAGCGGGATTCAATTATCTTCCCAAAGTCACAACTCAGAAACGTGTTGATTTGGAAAACACAACTCGTTTTCCTGAACTGCAACACAATCCACATGGAAAAAAGTTAGGTACAAATCAGCTATTGCACTTGCCAATGTATACAGCTACAGAGTATAAAAGGGGAGAGATGCAAGGTGTTATTTCACAGAGTACTCTGAGCATAGGACTTTTAGGAGACTATCCACAGCAGGTAAATTTCTTAAGGAAATACAGTCATGTGACATGCTTACAAAACCTCCACCAAAGTAGGACAAGAAGCACATGTTGTCCTGCACACCTGGTACATGAAAATACATAAAAACAGCTCGGAGCTGAGAAAACAGCATCAGCAGGATGGTGATGCACCCCGTGGGTTCTTGCCCTACATTTAGCATCTGTTCTGCCAACTCAATTTCCCCAGGTGCCAGTAGGGGTTCTGAGCAGGAAGCAGCAAGCAGTGACCTAGGAAACCAGCCAGGAGGCAGCTCTGGAGGATCAGCCACTCTGGGAAAATGCTGACTGTCCTCTTTTGGGACTCCAGAAGAAATGAATTCTGCAATGCAAAACTGGAAGTATTTTCTTTTCCTGAAACTCATTTCTCTGGCCTTGTTGAACTCTGACACCCAAGAATGGCCACCCTTAGATGAAGATCATAGATGCTGATTCATGATAGCCTTCTTAATGCTGACAGAAGATGAAATGAATAAATCTTCCCGGATACTTTGGAAAGGTTTACAAAGGTTTAGCATTTAGTCATAGTAACAGGTTTTCTCTCTCTCTCTCTCTCTCTCTCTCTCTCTCTCTCTCTCTCTCTTTCTCTCTCTCTCTCTCTCTCTCTCTCTCTCTCTCTCTCTCTCTCTCTCTCTCTCTGTCTCTCTCTGTCTCTCTCTGTGTCTCTTTCTGTCTCTCTCTGTCTGTCTCTGTCTGTCTCTGTCTCTGTTTCTCTCTGTCTCTCTCTGTCTCTGTCTCTCTCTCTCTCTCTCTCTCTCTCTCTCTCTCACACACACACACACACACACATATTGTGTACCCATGGATTCTTGTGTTTATGTAACCCTTCTTCCTCAAGTTCAGTCTACTGATGTGATGCCAGATTACTTTCAAAGTTCAGAAAAATATAGCAGTTAGGAAATAATAAGAATTGTCTCCAATTCATTGGTGATTAAAATCCTTGTCTACAGAGTTGACACACAGAGAAAGAGAGTGGTCTCGCCCTCTGTGTATACTTGTCTGTATACACAAAGGTGTACTCTTGCACCTGTGTGTGTGTGTGTGTGTGTGTGTATATATATATATATATATATATATATATATATATATATATATATATACAATTCAAATTGGCAGGCTACACAATTGTAAAACCACGAATTAATTTTATCATGTCTTCGTCCTTTGTGTCACATAAATTTTCCTTTTTGCGAGGATATAAGTTAATGAAGATTTATAGCCATTGCAAGGAGTCTAGCTAGATACTGCTGGTCTGGAAACTCTTGGGACTTCATTTGTCAAGCTCAAGTACCATGTCTACCATATAGCTGCCACTGTGTACAGTTAGCCTGCTCATCAGTTCATCTTTAATTGACTGAGTGAGAATGATTGATAGATGGATTTAGTTTCATTTCTCTCAGAACCTTCCATCAAGGTTCCTGGAATGAAACCAGATAAGGGATTAGGGAGAGAACAGTTAGGGTTTGGAACCATGGTAGAGACTATACTAACTATAATCCACCCAGATCCCCTTTTTTTTCTGCAGCAGGCAAATAGTGGTAGCTGACAAGACATGAATTCCTTTTGTGTAGCTAGGGAGCAACGCACATACAATTTCTAAGTTTAAAGAAGATGCAATTTTAGGGAATGAAAGACTACAGATATTTTTCAGACTAAAGCAAATATTTGTCCAGCATTTTAGATTTTAGTCTCTCCTCTCCTCTCTTTCTCCTTTCCTCCCTCCTGTCTTTTTTTCCTATAACAATACCAGAGGTTGGTTAACTCATATATCACAAGTATATTTATGTATATTCTTGGATGTGTTTTCATAGTGCTGAGGCTAAGAAGTCAGGATCAAGACCCTGTGTCAGATTAGGGAAACTTTGTTACAGCAACCCATGGAAACATGGATCAGAAAGGACTGCAAAGGGGGAACAGCAGAGGAAGGGAAAGACTGAGGAAACAATAATCCTGCCTTTTTAAAGCACTTACTCTACTGACATTGAACTCACTCAGTACTGTAGGAGGTCCTTCTGTCTATGTGTTGCTTTCATTGGTTAGTAAATAAACTGCTTTGGGCCCTTGATAAGGTAGAACTTAGGTAGATGGGAAAATTAAATGGAATGCTGGGAAGAAGAAAGCAGAGTCAGAGAGCCACCATGAAGCCGACAGAGTCAAACATGCTGAATCTTTCCTGGTAAACCACTGCCATGTTGTGATATACAGATTAATAGAAATGGACTAAATCAAGATGTGAGAGTTAGCCAATAAGAGGCTAGAGTGAATAGGTCAAACAGTGATTTAATTAATACAATTTCTGGGTGGTTATTTTTGGGCTAAGCTAGCCAGGTGGCCGAAACGAAGAAGCAGCTCCCTCAGGACCAAAGAATGAACCTGTTTAGTCCACACTGTAGCTCACCTCCTAAGCCTTGCTATTGACCTTGTCCAATACCATTTGTTACCTTAAGGATTGCTCCTAATTTCTTACTGAAGACATGTTGAATATGCAAATGAATGAGTGACAGTGTAATCAGCAATTCTTAACACACTAAATCTATAGCATTGTTAGGAAGGTCACTTGATTCTCAATTGAATGTTGAAATGAACTTGATAAGAGATTTAAAAAACACTGAAAATACAGAAATATACAATATAATAAACATATAGAAAAGGTATTCCTTATCCTACTCTGGCTTGCCTATGTGCATTCAAGACATTCAACACTGACAAACTGGCAAGTGATTGAAAAAACCACAGGTCTAGGGTAAGAAACACATGTGACCATGACAAAGTGTGCCACACTTATTCATTTGTTGGTTTATTTGTTTAGTTGTTTCCTGGGTATAAGAAACATGTGGCAACAACTTTGCTGGTCGTCAAAATTCTGCATCCCCTTCTTATTTGAGTGGATGTTAAGTAGTTTGTGAGTTTTTTTTTTCCAGAGGTTAAATAAGTAAAGTGGTTTCCTTATAGCAAGTAAAAATGCCTAACTTTTAAGGTCATGGTCCTGAAGTTTAGTAATATTATGAGAATGAAAGACTTAAGTTCTTAGCTATAACGATTCAGTCTTGACCTCAATTTTCATCAAATAAGTTTTTTTTAAGTACTGAAACACTTAGATGACATGGAAAGCATTATTTTTTGGGTTACAAAGACTTTTACCATTTTGGTAAGCAAATTTTCTGATCTCCTTTGGTAGAGGTTTGGTTGTTTACCAGGTATTTTGTTTTTTTCTACCAAGAAACTTATACTATGCATCTCAGCTTCTAGATCATTCTATTAACTTAATAGTGTCAGAAAAGTTAAAAAATGTTTTACATAATTTCATTTTTCTGTTGATAAGAACTTCAAATTTATATATAATTTTTTTGTGTAAAACTTTGTCGTCTAATTAATTTTTCTAGAAACTAGATACTATAAGGGTAGAATTTATATGAACTAAAGCAATTATATGTATCCAAAGAGAAGTGATTTTTGCATCATATCATTTCCAAAATCATGCCAAAAATCAACTATTTTCTTTCTTTTTGGAAAAAAAGATGTTGTTATTATAGACATACATTACGAAATCCCAATTTCAAAGGAATGAGTGAATAGGTGATATTTTATATTTATAGATACAAAGTATGGGCTACTAATGGGATTCAGGTAAGAAACACTAAATGGAGTTTTGCTGGTTAATGAGATGTTTGTCCTACTTACAGAACATTATCATGATAATCCAGCCATTAAACTAAGCATTTTTTATTCTGTGCTAGAGAATCAACTGAATCAGAGGTTGAAGAGAACATTTCCATGTTACTCAAATGTCTCCCTGACATCCAACATTTCAGTAGGTTCACTCAGAAATGAATTTAAGATGCTCAGCAATGCCAAATGTGGTGGAAAGACCATCAGTCTAGAGTAAGATATGCATATGAACAGGATAAAGTAAACATTTTTCTTTTTGTTAATTCCCATATATAGGAATATGTGACGACAACTTAGCTAACAAGGATGCTACATGGGGCAAGATTCAGAGAACCCTTGTACATGACAGCTAAAAATCAATCAGGAAAAACTGCTTCTCCCTTCAACTTTCACAAGACCTAATTTTCTAAGAAACACACTCTGCTGTAAAGTCAGTCTCAACGCTGGGGTACCTTTCACAATTTTTATCTCATTTCATGTTTATGACCCTTGTGCTTGATTTGATATGCTCCTGTCATTATTTATAAATCAAAACTACACTTAAACAAGAAACCTTCACTTCTATTTTTTACTGAAGCCTACAAAACTTATAACAAGTCCTCCTTAGTGAGTGATAACACAAAAAAGGGATGGAAAACATATTTCATCTCCTTGGCCATTAGAACCCAGGTATACTTAATCTATGGCAAAGATAATGTTGAATTCCGTGCCATCACCCAGCATGCATGACTTAAAAATGACATGTTGTATAACTGCGTAATAAAGGGGAAAAACAGGAATAAGTGTTTCCAGAATTATTTCTTCTGAAATATTTGGAAGATTGTTGGTTGTTGAACAAATTCTTAACCTTTAGTTTCTGAATTTCATCTGAAGCATTGACATAAGCTAGAGAAAATGATTTTTAGTGCAATGTGTGACTTTTGAAAGTTATAAAGTAACTTTATAAATTTTATAAAACTTTACATTTATGAATCAAAAATACACTTAAACAAGAAACCTTTACTTCTATTTTTTTTACTGAAGCCTACAAAATTTCTAACATGTCCTCCTTAGTTAGTGATACCACAAAAAAGGGATGGAATATCCTTGGCCATCATTTGATTTATAAATGCAAAGCATATTGTATGGATAACAATGCATTGCGTAGCAGAAGTTTAGTAAGAAAGTAAGCCAGCCTTGCCAATACTACTACTACTACTATACTAATACTACTATTAATAATAGTAATAGTAACACTAATAATATGAAAAAAGTGAAAAGAAATGACTAGGTGATGGATGTGGCCATGAATGGTGGTGATGGTCACATAGGCTTGTATTTTCTTCCAATTTCTAAATATGTGTCAGTTTTCCAGATGTCAATAATACCTTGGAAATTTTAACTTATGAAATAATATCAAAGTAAAATTAAGAATGTTTCATGAACACTCTAGGACCTCCACATTAGGGAATAAAGCCCAGACCCCTTCCCCAACTCCCTTGACTCTTCTTGCAGCCAACAGGGAGTTTCCTGTGGGCAGGCTCTCCCAAAACCAAAACACATCCAACAACCCCTCCAAACTACTAACGACATTC
>JAQHUG010000203.1:3374897-3409877 GCA_028555095.1 Dicrostonyx torquatus
TCCTTTTTACATGTAGATTGCCCAGGAAGGAGTTGCTGGCTCCAAAGCTGGTGAGATATGCAAATGTATGGATGAAAGGTGTGGTGTCCCCCGGAAAAGGAATGTGAATGGAGAATTCCTGAGGGTGGAGGAGCAATTCAGGTTTGGGCAGAGATTGGGGGAGAGAAAAAAACGCAAGGTCATGCTGTAAAGGACAAGAAGTCCTGAGCTGCCTTTGAACGATGATGATGTGAAAGTCTGTTTCTTCCACGCACCTCTGAGAACACACTTAGGGCAAAGCACCAGTTTCTATGTTGGGGCGACGGTCCCTGACAGCTCACCAAAGCATCCTCTTCAACAGTGGGTACGTTATAAAGTGTATTATATAAAATGTCAGTTTCCTTGCTCAGCCACTGTGCCAACCTGACAGATCATGCCAGTGACCCAGATACAAAGGGCAGACACTCACTCTTCACTTTCATCAGTTCTTCTCCTCTCTACGGATTCAGAAACTCGGCACTCCCAATTCTCACACCCATTGAAAAGAAATATTCATAGAAGCTGTTGTTTACTGTCAGTGTCTGTGTGCCACTACTGCATCCTTAGGCTTTTGTGGGAAAGTAGTCTTCCTCCTTACTATCCAATACCAAATGCTCATTCCTGAAACATATACATACACGGAACATTATATGGCCTGAGAGGGTGTATTTATATATTTAGGAATATATAAATATTCACACATGCATGAACGTATAAATTCAACAATGACAAAGAAGGCCATGAATTTAAAAAAAAGTTTTAGGGGTAGTATAAGAGAGTTCTTGGAAGGGGAAATGAGTGCAGTTATAACATTCTCTCTCTCTCTCTCTCTCTCTCTCTCTCTCTATATATATATATATATATATATATATTCTTTTCAGAATGAATTCATTCTGAAAAGGTAAGATTGGGGGCTGCTAGATGTCCCAGAAGGTAGAGGCACTGTGGGCATAAGCAGATTGATCTTCATCCCATCCTTAAATTCCACAAGATGGTAGGAAGCTGATTTCTCAGTGTTGTCTTCTTCTGCCATACTCTTGCTGTTCCATGTATGCACCTGGACACACATACTCACATACACACACACACACACACAAATCATTAAAATAAATAAGTTTTCATTCAATTAACTCATGGGAAAATATTCAAATCCAAACCTCAGACTCAGCAGGATGGTTGATTTCCTGAGCCTCAGCCTTCTGCTACCAGAATGAAAATTCCATCTCCCTGAAGGTAGCCAACTATGCCAGGGCATTAGGTATTTTTCTTAAACTCCTATTAGTCAGCCTAGCCTGACTAATGGGCAAAGAATGTTTGAAGGGACAGATTATAATCACCGGCCTCAGTCAGTATTGCCTGATAGCTTGCATCTTAAATATGCACCAGTTGGGACCCACTCTCAAAACCCATGGGTAGCACTGACTCTGCAGTAACAGAAGCCACACAGCAACTTCATCCCTTTCCTGTTCTGAACATATTTATCAAAACCTGGCAGGACATCAGCCCCATTGAATAAACAAAACTAAGATCAGTGTTTTTTTTCCTCAGGGTGTTCTGTCTTTGCCACAGGAAGCTGTCAAGCTGACACATTTATTCACAGTGCTGATAGCCCAGCAACTTTCCTCAGCATCTCTGTTGCTCAGGGGAAAGATTATGTGATACCGTGTCTCACTTTTTGTTTTCGCTCTTGGTCAGGAATAAGCATTTTGTGATAGCCTACTCCTGTTATCTCTCTTGACCCCTCCTTGAAGGAACCCCCCCACTATCTGATGGCTTGACTGCAGGATTTTTAATGGCACATCCCACCTGCAAGTCCCCCATTGTTGATTCTTTTTTAGGAAGGAAGTTTTGCCTCTATAATTGCCTCAGGGAGAAGAAATGCTCCAAAGGAAAAGAGACAGCACTTTGATCCTAAATGATTCTAGTGGGAAGTTTAAATATAATCTCCTCATAGAGAATTTCATTCTATTTTACCTTGTTCCCTCCAGGGAAATATGCAAGACCCAGCTGATATGTCACCTCTGTGGAAGTCCCCTGACTCCAGAGCTGCTGCTAGGCTGCCCTTCTCAATGGTTCTCAACTTCCACTCATTGTTATTCTTATCTTACTGGATTTTAATTTTCTGATTATCTGCCCTATTGGATTGCAAGGTCTCGAGAGTGAAGACTGTGTCTGAGTAACAGATCCCCAGCATCTCTCTCTGCTCAGCAAAGAGACATTTCATTTAAAGAAAAAAATAAGTAATGAATTTCTATCTCCCCTTAGAATTCTGAAGGAAAGTCAGGTGAGACTAAGTAAGAACAGTTCATCATCATCTTGACCTTAATACCTTCAAGTCATTTCTGGATCCATTTGGAAACCTCAGTGATCTCAAAGAGTATTTTAATTGCAACAAGTTTATTTTTTAAAAAACTAAATCCTAATTAGAAAAATTTCTTATTGCCTTTAGGCTCTTTTTTTTTTCCTGCAAACAGTGTATTACCTGTAGATGTAGCCATGATCCAGAAATAAAAAGAGCAAAATTATAGTATTTGTCTTTGACTTTACATATAATCATAAATAATTTTATAACCAGAACTAATTTTAAAGCTCAGTTCAGGTTGAAGATAAAAAGGAGAAAAAAAATCCAGGCTCTTAGAATTTTTCTTTCTTTCAGGTAAACAGGGTATCTAACTAGTTCAACCAGACACCAACAGAGGAAGATGTATATAATAACAAGGATGAAAACTATAGGTCACATGTTCTGCAGAGTATGAGTACTGCTTCCAGTTGCTGCTTTTGACTGCTCCTGGTGGAGCTACAAGAGCTCAGAAGCTACCTATAAAAAATAAACTTGTAACAAAAATGAAGTACTGCTAGCTTTGAGGGAAAATTCATCATGGAACAAAGCACTGAATGAGTGATGGTAATGAACTCCTTGAAGTTAGTAATGGTCAAAGGGGAGTGAAGGAGGCTGCAAATACAGCCAGAGATAAGGTCTAAAGAAACACTGGAAGTTGACCTCATTAACTGTCAAAGATGGTTGAGAATTCATGGTGACAGAAAAATGACTCCTAACATCTGTGACTGCCTAGCTCTGGGGCTGCCAGTGGCCTATGTTCTTGTGGTACCCCAGAAAGGAAAGCACACTACAGCATGAAGAGCCAGGATCATAATTGTGAGAGGCACAATCCTCTATCCTACTATCTATCATCATCTTGAAAATAAAGTACTTTAAGCAAATAAACTGCAGATAGGTCATGCACATACACTATACAAAATGCGCAAGTAATACAAAATCTGCCATGAAATAGGAAGAAATTTGTTTAAGTCAGTAATTCTAAACTTTTTGAAACATTTACAGTTGTCCATTTTTTTCCAGAGGATAGTTCATGTGAAAATTATACAAAAATTAACAGAGAATGATTAAACTTTTAAGCTATCATGGTAAAATTATCAAGCTTAATACCACGTACCAAAAGGGAGAAATTAGACATAACTTGAAGAAAAAGATAGACTAATTTTAAACATTCCTTTAAAAGGAAATCAATTTGTCATCTTTGAAATATCATAAAGAACAATTATGCAAAGTTATTACAACATTCATTTGATTCATCACATTTTAATCATTCACATTTTATTTTTTAGGACTAAGTGATTGCCAGCTCTAAAATTAGAGTTCTCTTCCTCTATCATCTATCCTTTTTAGTCCCCATTTTTAATAATAGTAGAACTGTTATATTTTCAAAATTCATGATTATATATGGAAATATCAATCCAAGTGGATAAACAAATGCTCAAACTCAAAACTCTAATAGTGGTGTCAAAAACTCAGCTAATATTTGCTTGCACAATTTTCACCTAATATTTTGTTGAGGAATTATGTTCCATGGGCCCTTGATTATATACAAGAGTCCTTGGCCTATATTCCAACCAAACTTCAGGTGTCAAAAGTTAAAACTGCCACCTCAAAATTGTGGAAAGATGAGTACACTAACTAATCTCAATGAGCAATAGCTTCTTTCCCCTTCTACAAGATGGAAACAAGAGAGTATTTGTGTATCTATTTTAGTCTAATTTTTCCTTGTGACCATAAACCTGACAAGAATCTACTTGGAGAAGAATACATTCTATCTCACAGTTTTGGGGCAAGGAAGGTATGGTAGTTGGTTCAGTTTCTATCCTGAGTTTCCAGGTCTTGTCACTGCCTTGTCTTCATTTCCAATGAAGGAAATGAGACAAGGAGGGAGAGAATTGAACTGAATGCAGTGAACCATAAACCATAAGCCCTCCTCTCACAGCTTGTCTATGAATTTAGTTCCACAATCCCTCCCAAGAAGTTGGAGATAAGGTGTTCAAATATATGAGCCTGTGGCAGTTATTTTACAATCAAATATTAACAGCCGGGCGGTGGTGGTGCACACCTTTAATTCTATAGCATTCGGGAGGCAGAGGCAGATGGATCTCTGTGAGTTCGAGGGGAACCTGGTATACAAGAGCTAGTTCCAGGACAGGCTCCAAAGCTATAGCAAAACCCGGTCTCAAAAAAAAAAAAAAACAAAATAAATATTAGCAATACTTCACTCGCTTTATGAAAAACTGAATGATATGACTTACGTATATCTAACATATTGGATAGTGATTAATAATAGCACGTAACAACCAACATCTATATCTTTCTTGTTATTTTAATAGTAGTATTTTAAAGCTTATTTATTCATATATGTACACATGAATATAAACACACATTTGTATACCTGTGCAGCCTCTCCCAAGGCCAGAGGAGTGTTGGGGAATATTAGTTTAAGGTGTGTTGCTTTTGTTTACACTGCATATGTTTAACTCCATGAAGCTGTGATTCTTTGCCTGTCAAAAAGAACCTGATGATCTAATAAACAGCTAAATGGCCAATAGCAAGGCTGGAGTAAGGATATGTGGGACTGACAGACAGAGAGTATAAATAGGAGAAACAAGGAAGAAGAGAAGCAAGAGAACTAGGAGAGCAGGACACCAGGGGCCAGTCACCCAGCTGCACAGCAAGCCATGGAGAAAGATGTAAAGAAAGGTATATAGAAATAGAGAAAGATAAAAGCCAAAGGCATTAGGTACTGGGGACAATTTAATTTAAGAAGACCTGGACAAGCTAAGCCTGACATTTATAACTAAGGATAGACTCTGCGTGTGATTTATTTGGGAGCTTAGTGGGTGGGCCCCTCAAAAAGTCAAAAAAAATCACACATAGAAGAGGGTGTCAAATACACTTTTTTGTTATTCATTACCTACTTTTTTTTTGGTTTAGATTTACTTTATTTTTTTTTATTTTTATTGTTAAAAGAAAAATTTACATTTACTCCCCTTGTTCCCGGCCCTCCCGCTCCCCCACTACCCCACTGCCCTCCCCCTGCTTCCTTCTCAAAGAAGATTCTCTTCTTGTACCTAGGCCTGTTGTTCCTCAGCAAGGGTTATTTGGCAAGCCCCAATGAGCCACGTGTCTATACCTCACTTGGAGTTTGGGGTCATACACATACTTGTGTTGCCCTGATTGTTACATGGGTGCTAGAATCAGAACTTCAGTCTTCATAATTATATAGTAAGCACTATTTTCCACTGAACCATCTCTTCATTCTGATATCTTTTAGCATGCTCTGGCCCCTTGCTTGTCTCACTTTAACTTTCTATAATGTTTATTGTAAAGTACAACCCACTGGTACTGAGATTTTGGAGTCTAAGAAAATTCCATGTTCTCAAACCCTCTTTCCTTAGCTCCTGTTTTTTTTCCCCATTTGAATATGTTTGACCAAGTTTGCAATACCAGCAATTGATCCAACTGCAAAAGTACTACTTGTACTTCTAGGAATCTCCTTGATACACTCTCACCTATGAAACCTTTATTTGCCTATAGGAATCTCTCCTTTGGACAACTCTTTCATTCTGTGGTTTAAATAATGGCTTATCACATTGTGTCATAATTCATAATGTCCACATTAGTTTACCTCAGACAATAAATATGTTCAAAGAAGAATGGTTTCGTCAACATCAACTTGGCCCTTCACACCATCGCTGTCATCGTCCTTTCCATTACTCTAAGGATCACAGTAGAGAAGGAATTTATTGTGGTTAGTATTTAAGATTTTCTTTTAATATACCTGTATATTTATTAAGTTAATATTGAGCTTATTGGTTGTTCTCAGGGCTGTTACCTCATCTCTATTTTAAAGCATGCAAAAGGAGGAACAGAAATTTTGGGGTACTGGCCAGCCCCAAACCCTATAGCAAAGATAAAGGTATGGTTCATTCCAGAATCAAATTCTTTAATACCATAATGAGTACAACAAGGACTCAAATGTTTTATAAACATTGAATATGTAACACCTAAGGTATTTTAAAGATATAAACAATATTTCTGAAGGATGTATTAGGTATACATAAACTATGCAACCCTATGGAGGAAAAAAAATGAAGTACTGCATCAGCCTGATATATTGCCTTAAGCATCACAGAACTTCTATGAAAAACAAAAGTCAGAACTAGGCAGATTGCTTGGTGAGCAGAGTGCTTGCCATACAAGCATGAGGATTTGAAAAGAACCCCAGAACTCAATAAAACAGCCAGAAGGGCCTGGACACATAAACAGAGAGGAATGTCCTAGAGGCTCATTAGCAGCAAATCTGCATAAAACCCCAAGTTTCAGAGTCAACATCTTACTTACTCACAAAGCAAAATGATTGAGAAAAACACTCCGACATACACTTCACACTTCCACAAGTGTGTGCGTGCATGACTTCATGTACAAACACATATATCTACATATGCACACATATATACACACTCACATGGGACACACACACAGAGAAAAGAAAAAGTCTGGTGTATATGTGAAGACTGGGTATTAGAGGTACATTGAAATGTAAAATCCAGTGGCTGCCCAAGAATCTGGAGTGTTTGTTCTGTTGTTTCTGAAGGAATGCTAATGTGTGAAACTCTACTCTAAAATTCTTCCCTGGTTCAAGGAGCAATGTTCTCTTTCAGTTCCTAGGAGTCAGAGAGGTAAGCAACTATTCAAACAGTTTCAAAAATCATTATTACATCATGGAGTACAAGCTCTTTAAATAAATTTTATATTTGGTCTTTGATCTTAAGTGGAGAATGTGAACATTCTATCACTATTTAAAAATATTTTTCTTGGGCTATTGAGATAGCTAAATGGATAGGGAAACTTGAAGCCAAGTCCAATGACCTGGGTTAGAATCTCAGTACCCATGTAAAGGTAGAAGGACAGAACTGACTGCATACAGTTTCCTGCTGACCCCACATGTGCATATTTACACAAATATGTATGCATACAATAAAAAAGTACTAAAAATATATTCCTTAGTTTCTTAAAGCATAAGTTTTTAAATAATTTGCAATTAAAATTTGCCTTTATTTGTGATTGTTTGTCACTTATTACCTGTAGGCAGAGGCTGTTCATTCGTTCCTGGCAGCTCAGACCTGAAAAAAATCACATAGAAACTATATTATTTGCAATACTGTTTGACTTATAGCTTATGGGTATTTCTAGCTAGCTCCTGTGTCCTAAACTAACCCACCTCCAGAAATCTGTGCATCACCACGAAGTCATGGCCTACTGGCAAATTTTCTGTGGGCTCCGGTGGAAGTATCTTCTGTGGTGGTTACATGGCCTTCCTCACTCTGCCTACTCTCTCTATATATCTTTTCCAGCCTGGCTATATTCTGTTAAGTCATTGACCAAAAGCACCTTCTTTATTAACCAATGGTATTCACAGCATACAGAGGGAAATCACACAATAATTACCCATTAATTAAGTGTCATAGATGTCAAAAGAGGACTGTATTATTCTAAACATGACCATGCTGGGAATCTATATCTTGGATATTTCCTTCAACAGTCAATACAATGTTCAATATGGTAGAGCAAGTGAGAAATACAGAAGAAAAATCCTCTAACATCCAGTAAAAAAATCCTCTAAAATCCTCTAACATCCAGTAAAAAATCCTCTAAAATCCTCTAACATCCACTAAAAAATCCTCTAAAATCCAGTGAAGGTTCTTTTCAGTATGTCCAAGCCTTGGGCTAGAGAAAAGGCTCAATAAATAAGAGTATTTGTTGCTCTTTAAGAGGACCTGATTTTAGCTTCCAACATCTGCATCAGGAAGCTCAGAGGACATGTTGCAACATCAGCTGTAACTTCAGCCCCAGGAGATCTGACACCATATTCTCACCTCTATGAGCACCTAAACCTGCAGTAGTCCATACATACATGCAGATATACATGTACATGCAGACATACAAAGACATAATATAAATTGAAAATAATTAATCTACCTATGACATGTGCCGAAAATTAATCACATATGTGATTATATATATTACATATATTATAATTACTTGAATTATAAGCCTCAATGAAAATTTTAATTGTGTGTTTGCAACATACAGCTTGCATATTTTAAACAAGTCATCATGTTGCTGCCTATTAAGATGAAATGAAGTTTCCAACCCACATTTAGAAGATTCAAAAAAAAATTCTAACAAAACTGAAGATAAAGAAAAGAAAGCCCTTAATTTCTGACAAATTGTGTTATATTTTTCACCAGTCCTGGAGACATAAATGATCATTCCAAAAGCACCATGTTTTATTATACCTAAATCAGAATTAAATATGATTATTCCATGCTAAAAGTAGAATAATTTAAAGCTCATGATAGTATTATAGTAAATGATTTCATACATATTTTTCTATGTTCTAGAATTACTGAAGCCAAATGTGTTTTATGTTAATCCTGAACAAACTCAAAACTTTGTTCAAATTCAGATTTCATATAAGAAGACAGCCTTGAAATACATCTTACTGTATTGTGTCTTTGTGTGTCTATGTGTGTGTATGTGTTTAAATTTTCATTTCTCCCAATTGACATGTTATTTTCTCTAGTTCAATTCTCAAATCAAATATTGATAGATACATTATATTGACTAAATGAATATGTTGAAATTCTTATTGATAAATTAAATACTTCCTTTAAAATTACATTTGAATATCAATTTTCTATAGTATTCTTTCATGAATAAAAGTGACAAGAGAAGAGATGGTTTTAGTAAATTTTTCAAACTGAAGAATAAATTTTTATCTCGCAGTAGTGACAAATTCAAGCCAACTCCCTTCAAGTATCAGAAATAAGTCAGTGGTGTTGGATTGGACATACAAATAGAAAAGTATCTACATATGTAACATTTCAGTATTCCACAAAGGTATTTCAGGCTAAGATTGAATTCATCAGTGTCACTACTAACACAGAGACTAAGGAGGCAAAAAATAATAGTGACAAAAATCTATGAATAATATGTATGCATGCATGCATGTATGGGCTTACAATTGAGTGTTTGCATATGTGCTGCATCTCTACTTGTATATATGTATGTGTGGATTTATACATCTATATTTAGGTGTATGTATGTGTGTGATCATTATATGTGTAACAAGGGGGATGGAAAGACTATCAGTAACGAGGGAAAGGTTCCCTTGAAAGAGCTTGTCAAGATTGGAGTGTCTGGAAAATGAAATTTTAGGATTGGTTTTCTAGCAGGATACATGATCTTTAATTAGTTAGAAATCACTCTGGACCAATTTCAAAAGCTTTTCTTGTCTTTTTAAAACATGATTTATATTTTTCATCCAAGCATTTGTACATATGTCCCTTGTGCAAGTGCCACAGAAGGCTCAGGTATATTTCTAACCTGTTCTTACATCTTAAAATAACCCATTTTTTAAAATCTGTGTATCACCACAAAGCTGTAGCTTACCAGTAGGGTTCTGGCACAGCCACAAGGCATCTCTCTAACTCTTCCTTCTTTTCTCCTCTTTCTCTGCTTGGATTTTCTGTCTTGCTGTATTCTGCCCTACAATAGACCAACCAAAGCAGCTTCTTTATTAACCAATGGTAATAAAAACAATATTCACAGCAACCAGAATGGAATCCCACATCATTCTATCACTATTTTACACTATTTTCACTGACAGGAACAGGTTATACCTTATTGAGTCAATGACCAAAGCAGTATGATGATCCTTCCAAACATTACAGGCCATTTCTATTTCTTGCTCTCCACAACCTGACCCTATTGCTGAAGATAGATCATAGAACTAGAAGAAAGCCTATTCCCACCATTCTTCTAAATAAATTTGCAAAAATACTCCTAGTGATGTACTGTATTAACCCTCAAAACTGGTCAACTTTCATCAGAAAAGCTTCTTCTTGAAGTAGATAAGAATCAACACAAAACCCCACAATTGGACAATGTTCAGAGATTTAGACTTTGGAGCATTCAGTCCCAAATGGGATTTCTTTATTCCTTACTCTCAAGTCTCAGGCTCTATGAAGAAGAGGAGTGAAAACTGTAGGACCAGAGATGATAGATGACTCCAAGGAAACTGTCTCCAAGAGACAATAAATAGGATTGGTACACATATGAAATCACAGAGGCTATGGCAGCACATGCAAGACTTGGACAAGTTATACCAGACACAGTATTAATACTGAAAGAGAAGAGGACACAGAGTTTTATCCCAACTAATAAGCTATGTACAATTAATAACTGCTGGGAAAAATTCAAGACCAGCCTACAAGAGCTAGTTCCAGGGCATGCTCCAAAGCTACAGAGAAACCCTGTCTCGAAAAACCAAAAAAAAAAAAACCTGCTGGGAAAGGACAAATATGTTCACCAGTGGCATATCTATGAGTATATCAACCACACTCCAGATCAGTCCTCTTCCCTGGAGTAGTTGGCAAACACAAAATAAGCTCCCTGTTTTATCATTCATTTTTGTGGATTTTTCAGATAAATAGATAACATAGATAGATAGATAGATAGATAGATAGATAGATAGATAGATACAATATAATGTTGGGTGGGTAGGCAATAGGAAGGATCTGGAAGGAATCAAAGGATGGAAAACATGTATTACATGAAAAATATTAATAATAAAGTAATACCTAGAGAAGTAATAGATTTAAGTATATAAAATAAATGAATAAAATTTAACCCAATAGTAAATTGTTTTGTTAGTATGTAAAATGTCCAGTGTTCAATCCCCAGTATAATTAAATAAATGACATTTAATAATAAAATAAGCCTATGTAGTCTTTATCAGTTAAAAAATGTTCAAGAGAATAGGTTATGTTTTTCTATCTAAAATCATTAGCTCCACAAATAAATCATCTAAGGATATTCTGAGAGGATGTAGAGAGTTTTATTCAACAATTTGATCAAATTTGCCTCATTAGAAATCAGTTGTCTTGAAATCAAGCCCCAGATTATCATTTTATGAAGTAACTCGATGGTACAATATTTGGCTTCAACTATCTGGCTCAATATTATTGTTAAGAAGGTATGCATTAAATGACTTCTCTCCATTTAGAAAATAATTTTAAAACACATTAAGTCTTTTCCACATACTGGTTGCATCAGTTAATTTAAATGTATCTTTTTAAAAATGTATCTGATTTAAATTTATCTTTTTTTGAATGAATAACTGTTATTATGGAGCTCTCAATAATAAAGACAGAGGACCCATTGCTTAGAGACAAAGATACTAGGAATATTTTAAGCCCTTGTTTAAACTGAGTTATCAATCCCTGTAATTACCTCAAATGTCTGCCAATGTTATTGTGAGAAAAAAAGACAAGGAAACTGAGACACAAATATCTGTCTAATTTGGTTAATGTCTAAGAAATTATAAACTGGACAGCCAAATTTGAAATCTATGTGATTTGGCTGTAAATATTGAGTTCTCAAAAACGCTAACAATATATTGATATCAATATCAACAGAATTAAAAAAATCAAAAGAACAAATTTTGAAAAAAGAATAAGAAACTATGGAAGCTAAAAAGAAATTGATCAAATATTCTTGCCTTCACCAAACACCATTGTAGAAAATAATCAAGGAATTTAGGAATAAAGAGTATCATATTCATAACTTTTATTAAATATATTCAAATGGGTTTAGATTATACTACCTTAAAATGACTTTATAATGGTCTAGATATTAAGTACAGAAGACTGGAGAACAGATTAGTTAAAACACCAATGAAGACATTTTTATGTGGCAGTAGGTCACTGGGACCATCTTTGGTGTTCAATAATAGCCAAATAGTGACATAATTTTCCCCACTACAAATGTTGTAAAATCATCTTTTGTCTCAAAAATGAGAACAGTAGCAAAATAAGAAAGTAACTTGTTTGAATTTGAGCAATTATGTGGTATAAATTAGACCTGTGAAGTACTACATTTAAACTACTCTACCATCCTGTTGAACTGCCTTTGGATTTTTCAGGGGCTTTCAAAGCACTGTAAAAATCATCATGAGAAGTTGGTGTTTTGGACTGAGTTCATGTAATAATCACCAATATACCAAATCATTTTATGTGCTACATAACCAAACTGACAACTTGAGAAGTAGGGAGACCCCCAAACAGATGAAGTTTCCCATTAAAGCCATAAACTCCAGTCTTCTTAAATACCTTCAAGAAGGAAAGGCTGGCTGTTTTAACTTACAACAAGCATCTCCTGGCATAAAGATCTTTCTAATTGTTCTGTTTCCTTGTTCCTGCATTACAAAATTGACCATTCTGTCAATCCTATTGAATCGTAAGTCTGTTTTACAAAGAGGAGATTGTTGGGATTCATAAATTCCAAATATCATACACCTATTAGATTTGTATATAAATTTGTTTTGATTTTGTCATTTGGCAGTAGTAATCTGGCTATTCTAACTTGCAGATGCTCTTCATAACTTAGATGCAACGTCTGACTCAGGAAAAGTTCATTGACATCAAGAGTGATTGGTCCATCATGTACACAGCCAGTCTGGCCCTAATGGTCAACAGTAACCTGGCATGGATTTATGAGAGTCCATTGATTCCCCTAACCTGACATTCCCTTGAGTTTTCTGTAGATAGAGAACATCATGCCAAAAGAAAAGATAAATTGAGAGTCACTTAAAATACTGAAAGTAACACTTTTTCAGAGCAGCATTAGATAGACTTTTGTTAATGGGAATGATCATTATTCTAAATAAACTTAGCACAAATACAACACATGCAAACAGGAAAATTGGAAAGGAAGAAAGGAAATTAACAATAAAATAATAAACGTCTCCTTCCTTTCTCTTACTTAAACGTCCCTTTATTTCTCAAGGTACTTTGAATAAGATTTCTTTTACCTTGTCATTTTTGTATCCATATAAACAGGAATGATTCTGCTTGATCTTAGGATCAGACACTTAAGTGTTTCAATCTAAAACAATTAATTTTTAAAAGTAGAATCACAGAAGAAACAACATCATCTAGCCAAGAAGTGATAGTCTTCTCTTTAAAGAAGCTTCATGCAAGTCCCCAGATTTCATTTAGAGTAACTTGACTGCTTTATTCATGAAGCTAGCTTTCAAATCCCTCAAAGACTATTCTTTGTTTTCAGATCTTCAGAGAAGCCTTCTAATTCCCAGTGTCAAGGGCACAGCAGAATCTGTGATCTGCAAGCCACCCAACTCATCAGCATTAATTATTGCTGAGCCAGATCTGTAAACAAATGCAATCATAACCTTCAAGCATTGGCCTCAGTGAGAATGCCACCTACTTTTTTTGGCTGCTCATTCCCAGTCTGTCTATTGCTCTCTTTTCTCTCATGAACTGTTGTCGGCTTCCCACGCTTCCGAGCGCTTCTGATTTATATCTTGTGTTTTGCTTTCTCTCTGGGTGGGCACATTTGCTTTCCTGGCTTTAGCTATTTTCTCTATTATAATGGATTCTAATTGAACATTTCAGCCACCCTACATCTGTATTTCTGACTGTCACAAAGGAAACTCAAGCCACCATTTGGAAATAGGTTCATGCTGTTCTCCCTTCTGATTGATGTGTGCTATTCCCCTCCAGCTTTCTTTCTGATTCTTGTCCAATGTTACCACATGGCTTAACGGAAGTTTCTAAATAGAAAACTTCAGGGGTAACCAGAACTCTAGGTCCCCTTCTTTCCACCAGTTTTTAGCACATTCAGTCATCTGATCACAGACCTCTCTAGATTTTCTTTTTATTTTAGTTGACCCTTACCTAATGTCACCTTCTTCCAATGACTAACCTGAATAATTGCTTATCAGTTTTCCCCTAACCTCTCTAACCACACTCATGCAAGTGTTAACTTTCTAAACACCAACATTTTCTGGGCAGGGTAAATAGCTTTTTTCCTAAACTCCTTGATATAAGTGAATGAGACTTCAAGTTCTATCTATAGAAGCCTCATTAGAAACCCAGATGGTCATGCAAGCAGGTCCCTGGAACTCTCTGACCAGTTAGCCTCGCCTACACGGTGATTTACAGGCCAATAAGAGACATTAACTTGCAAAACAAGACAGACAGCTTCTCGAAAGGACACTTAAGGTTGGACTCTAGAATCTGCACATGAGCACACCTACACACATGCACAAGCTGATAATCAAATATTTTACCCCTCATTTTCAAAACTGTAGTAGGTAATCAAGTTTTTATTTGTGGTGTTGACAATTGCTTTTGTGAACATAAGTTTGCTTTATGTTGATGTCAGCTTAAATCAGTTCAGCCTTAACTTCAAGAAAATGGTTATGATCTATATATTAGACGTGATCTTATGGTTTCATTCATAAATTTTACGATTTGGACTAACAGAATTGTTTGTAGCTCACAATAAGTGCCTTAATGGTTATTGGCATAGAGTGTACATGGAACATATGCTAAATATATGAATGAATGTGTTATTTGCTACAGACAATACTTGCAAGCCTATTGCATCCTTTCACTGGCTATAGGTAAGCTACTCTGTCTCCTGGGTGTTGTGCTCTTGTTCTTCTGGGACTGCCTAAACCACATTACATTAAACTGTCGCTGTTAACTTAAAGTTAACACTCTTTCAAGCAAACAGTGAATCACAAAAAAATGGTAGTTATCTGTTTCTGATAAGCACAAAATAGAAGACCTTTTGCTGTTTTCTGATTAGATCCTCAAGTTGATATGGTAACCTCTCTGGGTTAGCCAGTCTCATGTTATTTTACTGAAGTACATTAGATGAATTATTTAATGTAGGGCTTCTTACATAAAGAGAGAGTTGTTTGAGCTAACAGTTTTGAAGGTTCTAGTTCAATTGCTTTGGGCCTCAGGAAAAGGTAGTGTATCACTGGAAGATGCTTGTTATAGAGCAAACAGCTCATGTTGTTTCAGAAGGCAAAAGAGGAATGAGAGCCTAGGGAAACACATTTTTTAAAAACTGTCATGTACTAGTAGCAAAGGCCAGCCACAGGATCTCACCACCCAAATGTTTTAATACATACCAAATTAAACACACACGCACGCACACACGCACACACGCACACACACACACACACACACACATATATATATACATATATATAAATATAAATTAATTTCAACAAACAAAAAGGAAATAAAATGTTAGTTGAAAGTCATAGGAGGCAGGCTTTTAGCACCAGGGCCTGTATAAGGCATTTATACAAAATACATCAGTCTTTTACATGGTGGTAGTGGCATTGGCCTCAATGACATCTTTGTTCTTCGGGAAGGACATAACCTGTTATATATAATAATAACATATTATCGAGTTGTTGTATTGAGTAATTCAGATGGCTTAGGATATTAGTACATTTGAATATTTATCAGTTATTTTCTGTTTTGCCAATTTAAAATTTAATATTGAAAATATACAGAGTAGATTGCATAAACAAAGAATAAAGAAATGTTTAAACTAACAACAGCTCCAGAGTCACCCTATGACCTGCACATGTCATGCTATGCACATGCCCTTGCTTGCAGGTACACACACAAACACAAACTCTATATATATACACACACATTTCTTTTTAGAAGAAAAATCATAATAAGTTTGTTAAAGGAGAATTGATAAACTTACTTTTAAAAAGGAGTATGTTAAGAAGATAGTTCAGCTTCAACTAATTTACTGTCATTGCTTTTTTTTTTATTTCCTATGCATCTTTTTTGTGTAAAGGAACTCATCATCTTGCTATTAATGAGCTTTGAAAAATGAACAAAAGAAAGCTGATTCCTGGGGCAAGCCATAATCTTATAAATCAAATTTCAAAGCAAAATAATGATGAAAATCCAAAGAAATAAATTTTTAGAAAACAATTTAAAACCTAAAAGGGAGGGGTTGGAAAAATCAGTGGCTATTAATTATAAGTTATCACTGTTTATGTTTAAAAATGTGTCCTTTTTTAACTCTTTCTCACTTCCTTGGAGATGTTCTAATGAACTGATACCCAATTTTGATCTCTGCCTCCACATGCAGGCACACATATATAAAAATTAATCTCAATTTTATCTTTAAGAAATTGGTAATAATATATGAATACCTTCTTTCACTCTTAGAAATGGAATCCTGTATTGGGTGGTAGAATGATATTCAAAGATACTGCAAAGTGTCAACTTCCCTTCCCGCGTGGGTTCCATTTTCACAGCCTATGATGGTGGTTATTATTCCTGAACATCACTGATACCTCTCTCTGGGGAAATTGCTCATAACACTGAACTTGTGATTGATTATGGATTAAATAAGTGATATTGTCTCAATCTTATTAATTGGTTTAGTCACTTAAAGCACCAGATAGAATTTACTCAAAAGAGCCATTTATTGTATTTAAAGTTTTGCTTTTGATTTTGGCTTACAGTGTCTGCATAAGCATAGAGCAAACTCTACCCTTTTTACCCCTGGCAAGTAAGTTTCTAATGTACTTATTTATCTGTTCTATGAAATAATTATTATTGGTAGAGTGGTCTACACATGCATTCCTACTGCTTGGGTGTCAAAGGTAAGAGGTTACAAATTCAAGACCAATTTGCATTACATCCTGAGTCCAAAGCAAGACTGGTATGCATAACCAGACTCTTGGTCTCAAAACAAACTTACTTTTTTTCTTTGTTTCTCTGATTGACAGTTCTATTCAGTTCTGAGATGAAATGTTGTATAATGGTCACTGGTATAACTGAGAAGACTTATTTTTTCCTTTAGTAAGAATCAAATAAATTGAACAGAGTTTCAGCATAGTTACAAAGAGAAAGGGAAAGAGAGAGAGTAGGAATCCTATACTGCTGAGGCAATTTAAAAATTCTTGGTTCATAATTTTGCGTACAAACATGGCATTGCTTTTGTCAGTGTGTAAATCTGACTTGTTTTCACATCATAAACTGAATGATGTCATGGAGTAACTTCTCTGGCTAGGACATAACAATATAATTTACAACATATTTGCCTTTTCATATCATATTGATTTCTTATGCTGAAAGGATTCCAAAACCACAAGAGAAGCTAATTCCTTGCTAAGCAACACAAATCTCTGATTAAGTGTTAAACATGGATCTGCTGTTTCAAAATAAACACATCCTACTTGAAAGTGCTGAGTTTTCAGTACTAGGGTTTTATATGATGAAAGTATCTCCGAAACAAAGATAGAGTACTGCAATATTGACAGGAGCCAGAAATGAGAAATCTCGGCAAATATCTACCATGAAGTGTATCATCATTAGAAAAATAATCACTTTAACTCCAAAGAAAATTGGTTCTATGAAATGCATAAAGAAAAAAGTTTATGCTAAGATTCAAGAAATGTATAGACATCATTCCTCCTTCAGAATGCCAAAGTTTTCATCACAGAACCTTATCAGTGCTGACTCATATGTGAAGACTCTTACTCACATTGTTAAAATAGTTTTTCAAAATTAGACTTTGAGTATTTATTTCATGAATACTGCATTTAAATCATTTTCACTGACATATGTAGCTCTACCGACTCCCCACTCTCTCTCAAATTCATGATCACATTTTAGTTATTATTCTTAAATGTGTGTGTCTTTGAGTCTGTGTGTATCTTTGTGTATCTGTGTGTCTGTGTTTAGGGTGGACCACTTGGAGTTGGGTAACTTTAGGGGACTTTCCTTGGAGAAGAGCTATTCCCCTATTATCTCACCAACAATTAATAGCTTGTAGTTATTTATTTGGGAGTGGGACTTTGTGATATCTCCTCCATCTATATTGGCATCCAGGTCTTGTTTAAGTAGCTGTCATTTTGAGATTTCATGGATGTATCTTTCCTGTCCTATCTAAAAGAAACTATCTCATAGCAGAGACAAATTGGTGGTCTGGTTCTTTCAGTCTGTTCCAGAACGTTTCATGAGCCTCGTATGTAAGAGTAGGTTGCAAGTATATCAACAGCACAGTCATAGTTTTCTCAGCATTTTGACTATTTATGGTTTCTGTTATAGTTTCCATCTGTTGTAAGAAGAAGCTTCTTTGATGAGAGTTGAGAGCTACACTGATCTTTGGGTATAAGAATAAGTACTTGGATAGCAGTCAGACATTATAATGGTTTAGGAATGTAACAGGAGTAGGTTACCCTTTACTCCAGAGTTGATGACCTCACTAGTAATGGATACTGATCTAGATTTATAGTACCAGACAAAGTATTCCCTTGAATCAAGGGGGGCATTATTCCAATTACACAGTTGTTGGTTACCACTAAGATATAAGTGCTGCTGTGTCCATAGCGATATCCTGCCATGATGTTCATTTTTATGGTTCATAGTCTGTACAGCTATATAGGTCTACCAGTTGCTCTTCACCCTAGACAAGCTGCATTACATTTTTACTATGTTTCCAGGTTAGCTCCAAGTTGATTTTTCCAAATCTTATGACTTTAATGTGTGATGCCTTCAAAAATAAAATCTTACTTTCGATTCTGGGAGGCAGTCAAGGACAGTGGCAATAGATTATTTTGTTTCAGGAGTTTCTTAGCCTCCTTTGACTAACAACTTAAAGCAAAGTTTCTAGAGGACGGTTCCTATTTTTTTTAGGGGGCATAGTTTTATTTAATTTGTAGAATGGTGATGTAATTTTATTTAAAATATTTATCTTTCCCTGTATTGTTTTGTTTTGTTTCAGTTTTTTAAACAAACAATGCTGGTGTTGTTTGTTTCTCTTCTTACCCTCTCCCTATTTTTCTCTCTCCCCTAGTTTAAGTCCTTCTATTGTTAATTTAAGATCTCCCTTCACAGAACTTTGCTTATATTTTAAATATCCCTTGAGAAGTCCTGAATTAGGTATACATTAGAAACTTCTCAACAACCAATTTAAAGCCTTCAAACCTGTCCTCATTTTAAAAAATATAATAGTGGAGAGAGGCCAAAATAAAACAAAGATTTTAATCTGATTTATCCCTCTATCTTCAAATCTATGCATTTTTAGATTTGTAAATTCTAAACAAAGTATAACCTTGAAGAATGATTGTTTTCATTATTTATAAAGGCATTATATTCAAAGGAAATCTTACATGTAAAATGTAGCCACAGCAAAAGAAAGAACTCTTGTGTGCCCTCAATCAGGTAGATCAGCAGATCTGTAGTAAAAGCAAAAGAAAGAATTCTTGTGCACCCTTAATCAGGTACATCAGCGGTTATTAAATTTTATTCCATTTTGCTCTTTTACAGAAAACATTCCACATAATTCCAGAGAAACACTGACACGGAAGCCAAGCCCACAGAGTTCATTTTCTCCATCAGTAATGAATTAACTTTATTTCTAAGTGCTTTCAACTGATTAAATCTGGCCTAGTTAGGGGATCTAAATTCTGTTTCCTTCCCTAAAATAAAGTGGGTTTGGTTTTCAAAAAATTTGTGAAATACTTTCACAGTAACATTTACCATACTATTTAAACACCAGGGTTCCAGAGTCTAGCCAGTTACTGTCTCAAAACAAACAACAGAAAAAAACATAAGGTAATTTACAATAGAAAAGTTTGGGTTTTTTACTTTCTATGTATTATGAAAAGTGCTTCAGTAAATATTTTTCTTTCAGGTTTCCCTGAGCCATTTTTTATTTTATTTTATTTTGTTTTGCTTGAGTGTTCACCTGAGCATAAAAATGCTGGTTAAGTAGAGAGCACTGTGTAAATATTCTGAAGAAACATCAACAGGATTTCCATGGGATTAAGCATTTCATAACACCATCTTGTAGGGGATGGCAGTGAAAGCCCCAATTTCTCTCCATCTACATCTGCACACATTTCTGTCTTTGAATTTTACAAAGCATAGAAGGTCATGGGAGGTGTAGTTTGCACTTACTTGGTGGCTAATGGTGTTAGGTACCTTCTCTGTGCTCATTTTTATGAATCCTCTAATGTCTTTGCTTCTTTTGCCTAGCAGAGTAGCAATGGGCTCACCAACCAAGTGGGAAAAATCCTTCATTTGTTCCACTTTCCATACGGTGTTTGAAGAAAGAGTAGTTGATGAGAACAGATACTAACATTTTTTTAAAGTGTTTGGTAGAATTAACCAGGAAAATTATAATTAATACACACACACACACACACACACACACACACGTCAAGGTTTACAGTTTGTTGATTTCTTCAATTAGCATTTGGTTTGTGTGTTTGCCTATTTCATTTATTTATGTACCAACCTTGATTATTACTTTTTTATCTGCTTTGAATGTAGCTAATTTTGTATTTCTACTCTATCAGGCTAAACCTTAGGTTGTTGATTTTTGTTATTTTTTAAGTATGTGTTCATAGTTATAAACACCTTTTACAACTCTACTTACCAGAATTCAATTATTTTGCTATGGTGAGTTTAACATTTTATTCTTTACAAGGTATTTTTCCAATCTTATTATGGTTTCTTCTTCAAGTTCTTGCTGCTTACCACACTTTCAATGAAATATTTTTGAGAATTTGTCAATGAAAGTGTGGTAATAGTTAATACATTTCTGGTCAGCTGAGGTTTTACAATAAGAGAAAATGTCAAAAGGTGTATTGTTTCTGATCACAGTGGAATTAAATTTAAGCATTTTGTTCTTATTAATTTAACACTCCACATAAGGTTTTTTGACATTTTTTTTTCAAAGGGATCAGGAGACAGTTTATTATAAAGCCAAATATGGGAGACCATGGCCAAAGAACACAGAGTCGAGTTATACAAATTCCACGTTCCAATGTGGTAACAGTTTCATAAAAATTATATATATATATATTTCTATATATTGACAGAACAAAGAAAGCCATAAATCAAGACACTTCTCAGATACATTTGTGGAAATACCAGATAGATAGGTTACATGAAAGCAGCTGGCTTGCAAGCCTTTTGATTGGTGGAAGCTACTAGTCTGTTTATATATTTCAGAATATTTCTCTTGTTATTTCCAAGGATGAAAATTCAGACACAGAGATGGAGAGAAGTGGCTATTAAAGGGGCTAAGCCTAAGCTAAACTGCCAATGGGCTCTGGACTTGTAGCATCCTAATCGCTCCAGAATCACGGAGTTTCTAAGCAATTATCAGCCTGATGGTCTAGTGGAAGATGCTGTTCTCTTTGGAATTTCCATTCTCTTCACTTTCTCTCCCTTTTTTGGGGTGTTAGGGACCCAAACCTGGATGTTTGAACACATTCCTGTTAGCTTTCAAGATTTTGAATGGCCGTTTGCTTTTCCCTCTGAGAGATCCTCCTGTCGGGGACTCTGTGGGCTTGGGGCACAAGCAGGGGAAGAGAAGTCCATTCCAGACAGCACAGGCTCTTTGTCCCATGCTCTCTGGTAAACTCCAAGCTTTTCTGCCAGCTGGTGCTGTGTGCACTTCAACGCAGCTGGACATGCTGCTTGTGGGAGAAGGCACTCTCAGCGCTCACATTGTGATCAGTTCTCCCTCACTGTGGCTTGGGTTGATCCTGAACACCAGAGACATGAGAGAACTCAAGAACTAGATGAACATCTCTGTTTGTGTCTCCCTAGCTGAGCCACTAAGGTCTTTACTAACCAATGCCCAGGCCACATTTGTCTCAGCCACACAGGCATTCCCAGAGCCAGGCTCTAAGTAACAGAAGTGCTGTATGGAGTTAGATTCTCCACTGTGCTCACTTACAGCACAACCAGGGCAGGGGAAAGATCTTTACGGACAGCAGCTGCCAGAGAAAGAAGCTCCCCCCTCGGTTTTCTGACATTTGAAATTCAGTATACTCACTGTCACCAAGTAGAATGCTCTTTGGAGGCTTGTCAGGTATTCTCTCAAGCACTTCTAGTAGACACTTCATTTCATTTGTTGAAAATATTACCTGAAGAATCTTCTTTTGCTCTTATTTTATGTGTCACAGTTCTGTCCTGAAATCTTCTATTTGATGAGACATTTTAATGCTTCCAGGTACTTTACGTGCCATCTCTACTTTGTTGAATACATTTATATTGGTTATTTAAAAGTTGCCTAGCCAAAAAAAAAAAAAAACCGGGTGGTGGTGGCGTATGCCTTTAATCCCAGCACTCGGGAGGCAGAGGCAGGCGGATCTCTGTGAGTTTGAGACCAGGCTGGACTACAAGAGCTAGTTCCGGGGTAGGCTCCAAAGCTATAGAGAAACCCTGTCTCGAAAAAATAAATAAATAAATAAATAAAATAAAATAAAAGTTGCCTCTCCCCAATAACATAGCTAAATCTCTTTAAAAAAACTTTTTTTGCATACTTCATGCTATTCTTTACATCCATCCTTACATGTTATCTTTCTTGAATATAAGTTGTTTTGTTTAAATTGAGATTTTTTTTTAAAACAATGTTTTGTAGGAACTCTATTTGTCAATGTCTTTCATCACCAGGTTGATAGTGCCTGTTCAATTGCATATTTAATTGCTACTGACTTTCCATCTCCTGCAATGTGTGGCCAGTGAACAATCAAACACCAGTACACACACACACACACACACACACACACACACACAGTTACTTCCATCTTTTAGACTGTCTAGATAGAGATTTTGATCATTACAATCAACTCACTGAGTGAGTTATTCATTTACCTTTGAACAGACAGGTGATCTGAGACTGCTGTTCTAGTTTAGAAATTTATAACTCTTCCTTGAATCTTTTCTCCTTTCAAGTTTTAACTATTTTAAATTTGCCACTGAGAATATATAAGTTATCAGACCCTTCAGTTGTATGCCTACCCTGAATATGAATTATTCCTGGGTCATAGTACAGTATTGTTCAACTAGTGGTAGAAGAAGGTCATTTGGAGCTTCTCTTGCCAGTAGTTCCCAGTCAGCGTCCATGCTTGTGAATTTGTGTTTCCATGTCTATCCCACAATTGTTACTGAGATGATTCAGTCTAGTGTATATGAACCATCTTCTCAATCTCCAGCATTGAGAGTGGTTCCTCGCCCCTTCAATGTCTTTTGCAGTTTCTGTGTGCGTGTTGTTTGCTTGGTTTTTATATCACTCTGTCATAAAATTAGACATTCTCTCTAAATAAAGGTAGTTTCCTAGTGCATCACCGAGGGTTAATTTTGTTTAAGTTTTTTGTGTGTGTGTCGAGATGCAGGAGCTCTGTACTATTACCTAGAGGCACAGGGAAGGGTTAACCCTGAGTTTTCCTGGCCTGTCTTTCCTAGTGTAGAATCTCTGGCTGTACAACCAGTGAACCAACATTGCATGGTAATCAGGTCAGTTTTCTTTGCCTGCCGTCCTGAAATAGGGCTGTAGGAGGAAGATAGAAGCTGACTCCTCTGCTCTACCTTTCCAGAATAAAGCTTCTGCACTGTGCGCCAGCAGGTGGGAAGAGATGCTTATGGCCAGATCATTCCTAGGAGAAATACCTCTAAACTTACAGCTGGCTAGGAGGGAGACGTCTCATCAATAACATGAAGCCCTGGTGCTTTCCATAAAACAGACCTACGGTTAAAAGAGTAGCCATATCTGAGAGATCAGAGAGGCATGTTGTTCGTAACAATATTTAGTTGAGTGAACATCTCCCTTTACTGTATCAGGGGCTGCAATGTCAGGGACTAATGTTTCTAAAATAGATTTTTCCATTTACATGATGGCGTGTTGAGGAAAGAGCTTTTTGCACTCTGGCCTTTCTCTCTCAGAATACAATCTGAAAACTTGTTATTAATACAATACCTCTTCTCAGACCCCAGTTATGAAGTTTATATCCTGGTATTTCAAATATGCAACTTTGAAAGTAGATTTTGTTAAATAGTAACTCCTCACAAAAGTTTGTTTTTAATGTATGCTATACAAGGTTATTCTTTAACACTTCTCTCTAAAACATACATGTTAGATTAAATATATAATTTAGAACTAAGGAAGAAAGACACCATTTAATATTAAATACAATAAGTACTATTACTATCAAGCATTATTTGTCACAGAGAGGAATAAAATAGAGGTTCTGACTTGAAGAGACTTGTAATCTAATGAAAAAAAGTTCAAAGAGAAAATTTGAAGAAAATATATGATATGTACTGTCAATTTAAATATCAAAGACAGGTATAGTAATAAAATACATAAAACAAAACACCAATAAACTTAAATGAAAGCCAATCAGATTTTAAGTTGATAATTTACTTGGATCAATTATTCAGTCGACATTTGCTATGTGTTTTGGAGATTCATCACACCTCATATCATTCCTTCCAAGTTTGAATCAAATGACAACAAAACATAAAATCAGACAGATGGAGAGAAAAATAGAAATTTCATTACTGATGAATTTGGGTTAGCTGGTACAAATTAAATATGTGGCCACAATCACACTTCCTGTCACTTAACTGGTGAGAACTGAACATTGCCATATACGGACTTCCCACAAGGTTGGAGACTCACTACAAGCTTAATGCATGAAAAAAAAGAGGACAGAGATATGTGAGATGGATTTACAGGATGCTCCAGAAGAAAAAGTCTAAAGGATTAGGCATATTTATTCATCCTTTGAGTCTCTGCAACAAAATTCATTAGGAAGCTGTATCAAGTTTAAATCTTAGTATGTGAGGTCATATATGTTTATTTTAGGGTCTCTGTAATCAATAGTGAGGAATAGAATCCCAAAGTCCCTGACCTCAAGGAACAGAGGATCTTGTGACACTCCCTCAAAACCTACCATCTTCCCTGGATACATGTGCACCATTGCAATCTGGTGACATTTGCTTATATTCCCTTACTACATTTAGTTTCCATAGTACTCATAATATTAATGGGTAAGTAAAACCTGCATAACATAAAAACATCTTTATTTCTAAGTTATTTTAAAATACCCTTCTTTGGTATAGAAGTGAAGATTCTCATGGACTGAACAGTATTTTATTCTATGGTCTCTTCTAGGCTATTGTACTATGTAACATGTAATAAAAATACCCCTATATATTACATTATTCTGTGTATTTGCCACATGTCCCTCTATTTAAAATTAAACTTCTACTTTCATACAAAACAAAACACAACCTTGTTTTTCTCTCCATTGCGCATTAGATGTCTGGAGGGTTATCACCTGATTTATGGCACTACAGTGACATTTCAAGTTCATCAACAACTCTCCACTAGTGTTTTATAGAGAGAGAGGGTATTTTGTCTCCATCTAAATTAAATCTCAGGATCTCTGAAGCAAATATGTCTTCTTTGCCTGTATGTTTTACTAAGACCTGTGGACACTAAACATAATCCATAAATATTCTCAGATAATATTTATAGCAAATTTTACATGGAAGCAATTTCATCAGGGTCACTGTACCATGTACATGTAAAGCTACATAAATTATAAGAGCCACTCACTTTGTGATATTTTACCTAGAAAAATCTGAGGTCCAAAGCAACTTTCAGATTCCTTGAAAACATTCAGGAATGATCTAATGTCTTTTCTAAGTCTCTGGATATAAAAGAAGACTATCACAAATTCAAAGTAAAATTACTCTGGGTTAGAATCTGTTTAATTGGGACATGTGTACTTCTGACCTCTGTTTAACTTTGGACTTTTAAAAATCTTGCTTCCCTCTCTTGTAGAATGGATATCATCATATTAATTATACCTAATCCCAACTAAGATGAGCCATTTAGTTTATGTTAAATATTTTCTAGCTGGAAGAAACTGTAGAAGAAAGATAGGAATTAGAAAGTCTGGGATGGACGTATTCACAATTTCAGGTGATGTAAAGTCCATGCAGATAGATCTAAAAATATATATATTGAAAACAGAGAGAGGAGAAAGAAAAGGTGTTTGGAATGCCAAAAACCAAAATACAAATTTAAGGACTTTGGATACTGGATTGAATTGTGACTGCCGTTATACCAAAACTCAAACAATTATGTACTCTCAGTTTAAAAGAAAGTTTTGTTGACAGGAAAGTGGTTTCTTTGAAATCTAGATAAATAAAAACTATTAATGAGAAATATGCATTGCTCATCTGTATTGACTAAAAGAAGTCTCAATCTTTTGGCAAGAAGGCAGACCTTGTTTAATTTGTCAGGTCTATTCTTTCCCAAGAGGGTGACACATCACATTGTCAAACTTAGCAGCTTCTGGGGTCATCCATCTGTCTCCCCCTTGCCACAATGTCATGATCTTGAGTACAGTTCTGTTGTGACTTGGCAGTCAATGACCATTTCCTTTTTGGGGGAGACGTTTGGCTGCCTTTCATACATAGTCTTATTTCTAATTAACAAGTGGACATTTTTGCTTGCGTAGCTATCTTTTCTAAATTGAGTAATCAGTTTCAGGGATATTGTTCAATTCAAATTGCTCTCACTCTGGAGGTTCCAGGAACCGAGAAGCTTAGAAGCAGATCTGGGAATATCATCATTGTGTAAACTAAACTCAAAGCTGTGTTTTCTGTGTGGTTACCCACTGACCTCATGAGGTGGTACCTCTCAGTAATCCCTATAGCACAACCCAAAATTAAGAACACAGAAAATCCCACTCAATCCTAGCCTAAGAGAAAAATATCAGGGATACAATCACAACTTTGGAGTTTAGTTAAAACTGTGCTTCTGCTTCCTATAGAAAAATTAGATCTCCTATGTATTATATTGTCATAGAGTAAAACATTAGGAAGTAATGAAGATTGGGAGGAATGAGAGGAGTAAAAGGAGAAAATAAAATATGAGAGCTGAAACTAGACATACTTAATATTAAAAATAAACCTTACCAATGCATACATATTTCCTTTTACTCCATATACTAATTGAAAAATGCATGACAGGAGAGACTGTGTTAAATTTAAAGGCTAAATAAAGACTTTGGAGTAGTCTATGGATTTAGTTTTTGTTCTGTGAAATAATATATTTTACTTTTTGCCTGGACCCAGATTTCTCTTTTTCAAAGAAGTAAAGAGTGCTTCTAACATATTCAAACTAAAAAATCTGGTAGTTTCTGTTCAGCAGGAATAACCTCATTATGATAAACACTATGCTTCTACTCACACTGCAGTGGATGAACACCAGGACACACATTAATTTCTATCACGGTGACTTCCTATGGAACTATGACTTCATTTATAAGCACTATGAACAACCTCAATTTCCTATGTTTAAAAAAACCACATTCTACAGATGATCTGAAAAATCAATTCTCTTTATTACCAGCTTTATTATCTGACTCTGATTTGCCCCATAACTAAAGGTGGAATTCCCAGTATATGAAAAAATAGGTTCTGTACAACATTTCATAGTATTTCCTTATTTTTATGTTTGGCTAATACTAAACAAGGCATCTAGGTTTAACGTGAAAAAAAAAGGAAAGAAAAAAAAAAGAAAAAGGTGTTTGCATTAATTTAAATGCAAATGTTTAACAACTGCAGTTCTTATTCCTACACCTGAGAAGGGTTACAGAAAGCAAGTATTCACAATTGAGTCATTACCTTCACAGAGTCTCAGAGGACAATCTTCTGACGAATAGGTCTTTGGATATTAAATAAGACTGAATTAAAATTACTTTAGGTAGAATGCAATAAGGTAAAGTCTTGAGAAAGGGGCTTATATTTACTATAACTACAGAATGTTTATATACTTTAGAATTAGAAACCGAATTTTAAGATTTTCTCCTATTTTTTGGTGAATTGCTGCTCAATTTTTTTGCTCCTCAGGGGTTTGAACGTTATCCCTCAGTGTGTTTGTGCAGGTCTGTACCTGAATCTCCTACGGCAAAGACATGCTCTTAAAACTGATTGTGACAATAGATACTGAGAATGCAGCAAAAGAAAACTCATTTAAAATTGGTTTGGTTGGATAAATGCAATATTATGTTTTTATGAACTACCTTCAATTCTGCACAATTTTCCATGCAGTAAAATAATTGGAAATATAATTGTACATATGACACTTCAGTTTATGTAAGTAGCACTTGATTGTATCATCAAAAGTCTGTTCATTTGGTTGTGTATACATCATTTTTTATAGGTTATTGCTCTTGTATCAAGGCCATCTGCTCTCAAATTTCAAAAATTGGAAGCAAAGATAGTAGCCATATTACAATGAGGAAAAAATGCTCTACAAAGTGAAAATTAGAGAAATATAGAAACAGTAATATTGTAGGGGCCGAGTGAGGAGTGTCAGTAAATCCATCTTAGAAATTCTGTTATTTTTGTTGTTATCATTTTATATTCTATTTGTTTGGTTATTTGTTTGTTTATTTTACACATGGTCTCTTTGTAGCTTCGAAAATTATCTTTAACTCACAGAAATCCACCTGTTTCAGTCAGTTGAGTGCTGTAATTACAGACATGTTCCAGTCTACCCAGATTTTAAAGTAATTTTATAATTAAACAAAAATTATTCATTTTTTACTGTGATAAGTATGACCCATTTTCATCTAAAATTACTGCAACAATTGTAAATATCCTTTTAAACTTTAGAGACTGCAACAAAATAATCCTTGACCCTTTTAATTTTCTCAAGAGAGTGCTTTTTAGTTTGGTCCAAAAAACCATGCTGAGTCAAAAATGCTAACTTCATACATTGCAATTAATCACATTTCTTTGGCCACGGATTATAAGGGTTCTGTGTTGATAATGGTACTCTATATCACAGGGACACGGTTGTTCATATATTTTAGTTCATCTGCTAATATTTATTTAACATTTTGAAATATCCAGTCAGTCATTTACTATTGCATTTTCTGGAGACATGATAGACGATCATGCTCTCAAGAGTTTTCTCTCATAATGATAAAACTACAGACTATATGAAATCTCCTGAATTAGCCCTTTGAGAGTCCAGAGAAGAATGAAATATACATGTTCATGTGAATGGAAAAGAGAGTTCCGTGAGCTCGTGTGTTAGTATACACCTGCAATCCAAATATTTAGAAACTAAAGCCAGAGGATTTACCATGAGATCAAAAGAGCCTGAGTTATACAGCAAAGGTTTGTGTAAAAAGACAAAGTCATAATTACTACACCAGTTTGCACCACCTTAGTTGTGAGGAAGAGCTCATCTTTCTACCTATCCACACTAGCATTTTTCATTTTCTTCATTTTTTAATTACTTTATAAATTATACCAATCAAAATTTCCAATTCCTCCCTTCCTCCTACTTCCCTCCCACACCCCCCACACACACCCCACCCCCTCCAGTCCTAAGAGAGGGCAAGGCACCCTGTCCTGTGGAAAGTTCAAGGCCCTCCCAGCTACATCCAGGCTTAGGAAAGTATGCATCCAAAGAGAATAGGATCCCAAAAAGCCAGTACATGCAGTAGAGACAAATCCCAATGCCATTATCATTGGCCCCTCAGTCTGTCACATTCAAAGTGTCCAGTTTGATCCCATGCTCATTCGTTCCCAGTCCGGCTGGAGTTGGTGAGCTCCCATTAACTCAGGCACACTGTCTCAGTGGGTGAACCAACCCCTCATGGTCCTACCTTCCTTGCTCATATTCTCCCTCCTTCTGCTTTTCAACTGGACCTTGGGAGCTCAGTCCAGTGAATTCTCAACAGAAGAACTTCAAATGGCCAAAAGATACTTAAGGACATGTTCAACTTCCTTAGTTATCAGGGAAATGCAAATCAAAACAACTTTGGGATACCACCTTACACCTGTCAGAATGGCTAAAATCAAAAACACCAATAGCTTATGCTGGAAAGTATATGGATTAAGGGGAACACTTATCCATTGCTGGTGGGAATGCAAACTTGTGCAACCACTTTGGAAATCAATGTGGCAGTTTCTCACACAAGCATATTTCATCAGTTGTACATTGGTTTTTAGTCATTCTAATTGCAATAAGATACAATCTTAGGTTGCTTTTAATTTGCATTTCCCTGAGACTAAGAATTTTAAAATATTCTTAAACATTTGTATTTTATCTTTTGACAAATCTCTGTTTAGTTCCATGTTTCATAGCTTCTATTCTGAAAATCTTCTGAGTTGCAACCTTTCTCACTTAACCTCTTGAACTTTCTATATCCAAACTTGACTAACATTTCTAAAATTGGTCCTTCTGTCATTTAAAACAGTACCAAAAAGTTGACTCTTATTTCTCTTCCAAAATGTCAGCAGTACTCATGGGTCTACTAACTAAAGCATCACTATGTTCTTCTTCTTAGGCTCAGCATCACTCAAGGCTGCATGATGTCATCCTGGTTTACCTATTGTAGTGACTACTGGGTATCCCTCCACCTTTCTTAGTTTAGCAGATTCCTCTCAGTACTGTTAGTTTACTCTGATACAAACATAACTTCAATTGTGTTATTATGTGCACAACATATCTCTAAAGGTATTCACTACTGAAAGAAGACTTATGCCTGTTTTGCACAACTCATTAGAGTTCTGTGCTCACATCAAGAACTCCCACATCACTGTCTTTGCCTACTCTCTTTTCCTTGTCTGTGTTGTATACACAACCAGATTATTGACTTATCCAGACTTTTGTGGAAACACCCTATTTCATGCCTCAATACTCCCTTAGACACAGTGGATCCTGTCTGAAATGCCTTCTTTTATGTGACTATAGATTGCTCTGAAGGTTTTCCTATAAAACATACATGGTTTTTGCTTCATTTGTTTTTTGAATTATTGAGCTTATCACATTGCATCTTGTTTGTAAGCTTTTCTAATTCTCCCCATAGACTGTGGTCCACTTACGAGTACACTTAATATTTTCTTTCATTTCTGTGTTTCCAGTACAAAGTACATACTTATTAAAGATATTGTGGGTTTAGAAAAACATTTTGATCATAAAACCCAGTATATACTAAGATGATGGTGCACTTTAATGGTTTCTCTACATTATAGTCAAGACTTCTAGGGCAAGAACAAATTCAAAATGGTCTTGGTATGATTATTAAAATTTCAGAAGATGAGGAATGATTGCAAAGTCACCCTTAAAAAACAGAAAAGGATGAGATGAGATGAGCAAAAGAAGAGAAATAAGGAGACAGGTTTATGAAGAAGACTAAAACTACTAATCTTTCATATGTGTGAGAATCTTGAAATGCACTCTATTCAAAGATAAAGTTTTAAAAAAATACGTGAAATTGGACTTGAAATGGACAAGATCTCCTGACTAAATTAGGAGTGTGGAACTTGAAATTGGACTTGAAATGGACAAGATATCCTGAGTAAATTGGGAGTGTGGAGGTAATGGGAGAGGGTAGAAGGAAAAGGGGAGTAAGAGAGGGGACAGCAAAAAACAGTATAGCTCAATAAAAACAATTTAAAAATCCCTGGGAGACCTGATATTTTCTGGTGGTAAATGAAGGACTAGTGGGTCTGGGCAGGGGGTAAGTGGCTAGCAGGAGGGGGAGAAGAAGAGGTTCTGGTTGGCATGACTTGTTTAAAAAAAGAATAAAGAAAAAAGAAGTCAACCTACCTTAGCCTAAAAATGCATCAATTCTTCAGAAAAACAATACAGAAGGTTTCTCTAATTTAAATCAGCAGATGAAAGAAATGGGAGCCTTGGAAGGTGGCTCAGTGAGTAAAGTACATGCATACACAAGCATGAAGACATCAGTTCAGAGCTCCAGCTCCTAAATTATATGAGAGGCAAGCAGATCTCTAATTGAGGCCAGCATAGTCTAAAGAGTAAGTAGAGACCAGCTAAGGCTATACAAAGAAACTGTCTTGGAAGACAAAAGCAAAAATAAAAACACTAAATGTGACAGAGAATATATAGGGACCTAGGGTAAAAAAAAATACAATTGTTCTATAAAATATATAGTAATAAAAGGACTCCTAATGACATTCTGCACTACTCCTAGATCAGTGATTCTCTCAGCCATTGGAGAAGATTCCTCCTGCAGCGTATATGAACAAATACCTAGTTTAATACAATACAGAGAGTAAAAGACATTGAAACCCTCAACCCAAAAGGCTGTACTCCATCAAATTCTTCCCAGGGTTATAATAAGAACATTGTGGAAGAGGAGGCAGAAAGAATGTAATAACCAGAGGGCATGAAGACACCAAGAAAACAAGGCCCTCTAAGTCAATATGATCAAAGCTGATATGAACTCGCAAAAACTGAGCATCATTCACAAGGTTGATATGGGGCTGCACAGGGTCCTTTGCACATATATAATGGCTTCCAGTTTAAGAGCTTTTATGTGTGAATGAGTGGCTGTTTCTTATGCCATCTTTTGGAAACTTTTCCTTCTGTTTGTCCAATTCCAGTGTGTTCATTTTTGCTTTACCATATTATATAAGTTAAATTATTATATTATAATATATGTACCTGTGTATTTTTTAATAAGAGCTATAAAGGGAGTAGATATGTATGAGAGGAAAGGTGGGGAGTAACTTGTAGGAATAGAAGAAGGGAACACTATAATTAGAATATAGTTTTTGACAAAGAAGTTTATTTTTAATAAAAGGGGGAACGACAAAAATAAGAAAGTTATTTCATGAAAGTTTGGGCAGAATTTGCATTCTGTATTTGACTTTTGATTGGCATTAGTACTGACCTTTTAGAAGTTTGAGGTTCACAGCACACATGCTATTAATCTAGTACAGATTTTTGACCTCATCATTGACAGAAAGTTGGCATTTCTGATACTCAAAGACAAGACTATATGACCTTTTGCACTACAACAATTGTCATGATTGGCAGGTCTTGGCCTCTCTTTTGAAAGGATATGGCACTTGGCACCTTCTATTCATATAAAGCAACTTCATCCTGTCTGCTACAGGTTGAGCAATGACAGATCGCCCCATCTGGTGATATTCTGAGATTCTGCTCTTTCAATGAGTCCATGGATGGCTATCAGCTTCTTGATAGTGATAGACAGTATATAGGTTGGCAACTGCCATTCTAATGCTCTTAGCTTTCATGGATACTGTGCTGATGGCCAAGAATTTCTTAGAGAGTGGCAAGAGTTGATTGCATCTTGGCAAGGAGATCACACTGAAATTCTTCATCTGAATACACGGGTCTCATTAGCAGAGGAATCTTGCTAAGAATATAAGGCAGTAAGAAGCAATGTGGGCTGCAATGCCTTCATTCACTGTGAAATACAAATAGGAAAAAAGATAGATTTTGTCCTATCTGAAAAATCATCAATATCTTCTTCAGCAAGGGCCGTATTCTGAGATAACCAGAGGGAAAATAATATTCACAATATGGTTTTTATGGTCAGTTTGGACAAATGTGTGTGTATGTGTGTGTATGTGTGACAACAAATGTACAACACTAAGCTCTTGTATTACAGAAATGACCAAATGCACTTATTTGCTATAATCTGGAATTTGAGATTGAGGTAAATAGCATCCAACTTTAGCTTTCAATGTTTTTAATTAATTCAGTCTTGAAAACATGCCCAGATCTGTCACAGGAGGAAAAAGATTTCTGTGTGTTGAATGTAGCACTCTAGGGGCAAGTTTTTGATCTCAAGAATAAGATTTGAATCTCTTGAGTATTTTACCATCTTAGGACATTCTCTTTTAAAACTTAGTATCATCTCACAATGATATAATCAAGCCTTGCTTTTGTAGCAATTATTATGAAAAAATATGAAGCTAAAAGTCCAATTTCAACTCAAATCATAAAAGTCTTTGAGCTCAAAACCAACTCTACTGATTTTCTTTTTAGATTGAACTCATCCACAACTCAACTGTCCTCATTGGGAATCTCATACGCACAACATTGTGAGATCTATGCTTCCATGAAATTCATTGTCTGCCAAAATTAACTCCTTAAATTGCCAAAAGAATCAATCTGAAGTGTGTGTATGAAGAGTGGTGGAGTTGTGGGGATTCAGAATGCCATCCAGCACAAATTCACAGGTATACAAAATAAAACAGTGAGCAGTTGTACAAATGGCATTGTAGTTTGTAGAGGAACATAAACAAAGAGGGTGACAAAAAAAAAATAAAACCTTCCCTGTTATCAGTGGTCCTTAAGTTTGTTGCATGTAGTGAATCACTTGAGAATCTGCTGAAGATCCCATCACCAGTTCACAACTCCATCAAAACCACAGAGCCTTTTGTAACAAAAATCAGGAATCGATGACTCCCTGTACTGTCAATATTAAAATGCTTTTATAAGTTACTATATGAATATACTATCAAATGAGTTTGGAATGCAGATGTCAGGAGAGGAGGGGGCCAAGAAGACAAATTTTCTAAAGAATACACCCATTCTCTGCATAAAGATTGTGTTCCTGATTTTTTTCAAATATTTTAACTTTCAAATCTTTATCAAATTAATATTGTCATTTCAATAACAAAATTAAACCCAAGCTTGTTTTTTTCCCCCCTGGACCACTGAAATGTTTTCACCAGTTAACCTGTATCTGCCATCTTTATAGATGTTCCTGCAAATTTACTCTTGCTTTGCCACACCATTATAGTGTTTCATCTCTATTTAAACTGTGACTTCTGTATCCTAAAGCATCTTTGAGCTGTCCACACTTACCCTATTAATTATTCTTAAGAGAATTAAACACTGTACTGAGCATAGAAATCCCTGAATACAATGTATTCATACACTCTAGAATACTCAATAATTTAACCTTCTCAGTTACACCATAAGGGAATATCTTTTCTTTAGTATATTAATTTTATAAGGAGAAAAATAGAGATGAATGCTTATTGGTGATGTTTTCCAGAATTATAGAAATGCACTGGGTATGGCTGAAACTAAACAAATGAATCCTGGTCTAGGGACTGCACTACCAA
>JAQHUG010000203.1:3421870-3434793 GCA_028555095.1 Dicrostonyx torquatus
CCTCATATCTTTGTTTCTTGTGTATTTTCTTTGACTCTTTTGCTTATTTATTTATTTGCTGTTTGTTTGGTTTGTCCTATTCTGAGTTCTAAAGATTTTTTTTTATTTTATCTTACCTATATTTAGATGCCTTTTTTTTTGTTTAATGAGAGAGAAAAAACACATGTATATTTGGGTAAGTGAAGAGATAGGGAGGATCTGGGAGTTAGGGAAGAGGAAAGTATAATCAGAATATATTATGTCAAGGAAAATCTATTACATGCAATAAACACACATAATACAAACACATACGGGGAAAGAGAGGGGGTGGGACAGAGAGAAAGATTCTTCTTCAAATATGCATGTTCTCTTCAAGTCATAAAACTACCTTCTTTATATAACCCTTATTCTCCATCCACACTCTAAAAGCAGATGCACTAGTTATAACAGCATAAAAAAGAACTGGAATAGGAAGAAATTTGAATTCATCATGTTCTTCTATTATTGCATACATCTGGAAAAACCACATACCAAACATATATACTTACCAATGTTTTACATAACTGCTAGATTGTGTATATCAAATTCATTCTCTATGATTTTACCTCATGACGAACATTTTTCAGATGGTCATTATTCACCATTAAATATTTATGTCTTTATAGTGTAACAATGTAATTGTAATATCACAGAATGCTACAATCTCTCTGAAAGTACAGGTTTAGTTTATTCATTTGTCTTCTTTAGACAGTTTGGTTATTTGTAAATTTGGGAAATTACAAACAGTACTTATACAATCAGGTATATCTATCCTCAAGTACAGGAAACCTACAAATGGCCACATCCTTCAAGAAGAATGGTTCTCCTTTCCCTGGACGCTCTCAACTGTCAAAGCTCCATAGAAATTTTCCATCTATGTTATAATTTTGGCGAGCTTAATCTGGTCCAAGTAACCACAGTAGGATGAGCTCATAAGTCCAATAGCCAAGTCATTTTACCCGTAAGGCAGCATTTAATGCCAGTTATCCCTGTCCTTTAACTCTTAGGCTCTTTCTGTCACTTTTGTGATAGGGAAAAGGAGGTGTGATGAAAAGGGTGTCCCACTTAGGACTGAGAACTGGGTCTCTTATTCTCAGTAATTTGACCAATTATGTGTCTCTGTATTTACATTATCCTACTACAAATATAAATGTTTCTGATGATGACTGTAAGCAGCCCTGGTTTAAATATAAGCATAAATTTTTAGAAGGCAATTTGATAGCATGATCATTCAGCATAATAATAATGGAAGGTTCCAACACAAGGGTTTATGAGCCTCTTGTCACAGTTTTGTTTTTTTTTTTTTTGTAGCAGAATTACAGAGCAAAGCATAAGATTACCCCTATGGACTAGGCCTCAAATATAAGCACAATTTTTACACAGAACAATCATGTCACTATTGCATCAGTGGGCACATCGTTTTTAGCAAGCTGATTTTGTAACATGTACGGTTCAGGGTTCAGTGCTGAGCAACATGACTGTTGTCTTTTCCTCTCCCAGCTGAGCCTTGAACATAGTTCAGAGTCTCCTGAACTATGTCAGTGGCCAACAGGGAGAAAGTTTCCCGTTGTGTTTGAGATTGAGTTTTCAATAGCCTGAAGGCAAAGCAATGGCTATTCAGCAATAGGGTCTTATCATTTAACTATCGTGGACAGTTAGGTGTGACTGCCACAGCTTTGCTGTTTTGGAGACATTTTGGACTCCTCTAATAACTCTTACAGAAGTATTCTGTCTCTGTCTTGCAATATAACTTAAACTTAATAGCTCACAACATCTTCAAGAGACACTCTGCCACGAAAAAAATTAGAAATCCTTTTTGTTGTCGCTGTTGATACTTTTAGAAATAATCTTAACTAGTGAATTCCCATAAATACTTTTTTATTTTTTATTATTTATTATTTATTTTTCTTTACAGCTGAGTAAAGAAATACATGGCATTTGTGTGCTACAGTTTCCGTGTCTTTATCTACTGATGGACAGACAACTTGATTCAATTCCACATCCATTGCAGAGAGAGTGGAAATGAATGTGTATGTAGATGTTAGGAGATGAAGTTCTTTGGGGATTTGTTCAGACGTAGTGTATCTGAGTCATAAGACAGTTCTATTTCTAGACTTTGAGAAACCTCCAGGCTGATTCCAAAAGGAATTAATACACATTGTTGAGTAATAATTATGAATATAATGGCCTCAATTCTCCAATAAAAAGACAGAAAACAGGATCTATCACAGAAGTAATCCTGCTGCTTTTGGTCACGTAGATGGTATCACCTGGGAAACCTAGTGTGGTTGTCATAAGTGGAGAAGCATGATCTATCATGCTGAGCCATTCTATTTACTAGAAGGAAAACAAATATACCAACGGGGCTGATGTCACTCAGAATATTGGAGCCAAATATGCAACACATTCATTTTTGTAGATAATCCTTTCAATGAGACATGAAGGAGGTTGGCTAAAAATTTTTCATTCTAATGAAGCACTGTAACATAGAATTTATTAAAATTCAACTCATTTCTTAATTAAGTCACATCAGTGAAATATATGCAAATTTATGGGATTTCAGTGAGGTTGGCAGTAGAGGTCTGATACATCGTTTGTATAAGCAACAGAGCTGTGGACACACCTTTCATCTCGGTCTGATCGTTTCACAGAATGAAGTTAGATGAAAGGCTTGGCCTTTGGACGTCATGTAAATGAAGTGAGGCAGCAGAATGGGAAAGTAAGGTAAGTCAGACCATAGACCGAAATACCTTGAACAGTCACACGATGGCTTTCAGATACTCCTTTAGATGTTTATTTCCTAAAAATGAGTAATTCAGCTTGAACAAATCTATAAATGACATTTTGAGAATCTACATGCAAATAAGAAATGATTGTAACAACAATCAAATCTTTTCTTGAGTTTTTTCACATATGTACTTCGATAGACACAGTTGTGAAATACATAAATATAAATGTGATCATATGGACCTCATTGTTAATTTAAAATTCTATGCTTAACCCATGTTTCTCCCTGAATGCTGTAGAGCAATTCCTCCCAATTAAAAGCTTCCCTCCTGGAAGGGAGAGAAAAACAGGAAGTAACCAAATTTCACAAATCTGGGAAAGATGAAACTTCTGAAATTCACAAGGCCCCTTCCTAAAATTAAATAATCAACTGCCATTACTGGGGAGAGAAGACTCCAACTTGTGAAGATCCACAAACTATGGTTGGCATACCATAGATTTAGCTTCTGCAAGTGAGTCATCACCTAAATGGAAATGGGCATTTTGATGATTTGTTTTTGAATCTTTCATGCTGCTGCAAGTAACTCCTCTTCCTCTGTAAATAAAGAGGTAAACTCGGTTGTTGTGGAAATTCTGTCATCAACCAAATATATAGGGGCAACTTGGTCCAATGGGTATGGTCTTTTCTGGGAATGTGGGACCTGATAGAAACAGAGCATGGGTTTGCTTGCTCTCTTGAACTGTGGAGAGTTTGCTGGTAGTGGCAACTTGGTGACCTTCCCCACACCTCCCCAATAACCCTTGAGAACAAGAGGATCAGCAGCTGAAACAACAGCAGTGCTACAACCTCATTCTTTACTGTCAGTGCACTTTATATTCTGCACCTGTTTAATAATTCTGACCTAACCACAGAGGTCTAACCCTCTTTAGTCGGTGGTTCACCACATTGGACTTGGGAGGCATATAATCCTTTTCACTGTTGCTGCTCCCCATCTGCGGTAAGTAGATGCTTATTCATACCTTTCCAGGAAAAGTCCCACAGTGCTACAGAAACTAGGTCAAGATCCACGGCTGGTAGGTCATAGACATTAGAGTATACCTATTGTTTTTGTTTTCCTAAATAGGTGTTATAGAGAGCTGTGTGCGGCTGCACCTTAAAGATGGCGCTGGCTTTCGCTTTTATTTTGGGTCAGCTGGACTACAGCTGCTGCTAGACATATATATCTCACATTACTACTTTAAATATTACTATGAACTTAGTAACTTAAAATAGCCAGGAAATGTATTTATTTTCCAGTAGTTACATAGATAATATTGACAAAGTCCAGTTGTCCTTAGAGTTCATGGCCATCACTGCTTTGAGGGAGATTGAGTTCATTCACAGAAACTGAGTCAAGGGACTGACTGCCTTCAGTTTCCAGGAATATAATATAGACCTATGCCAAAAAGTTTGTGGAAGTAACCAACCAAGATCTTATTTGTTTTAAGGCCCACTCCAAGGTAGAATCCATAAGCAACAATGCTTGGGTGACCAAAAAACAAAGACTGACTAGCCCAGGACATAGTGTAAAACAAAATAATATTTGTCTTTTAAAAAGTGGCAAAATGACTCCTTATGACATCTGCTAGATTCATAGTTTAGTGCCTTACTCAAGCATCATTAGAGAAGCTTCTTACTACAGCAAATGTGAAGAAATATAGAGACACAGTCATATACTGTAAAAGAGGAGAGAGGAGAAACAGAGAGAGAGACTTTGGAACACAAGCTCTATGTAGGATAGTTCCATCAAATTTCTTCCTTCAGAGCTCAGGGTACCCTGTAGAAGAGGAGACAGAGAGTAAAAGCCAGCAGGGATGGAGGACAACAGAACAGGGCCCCTCTAAACCAACTGAATAAAGCTCCATTTGAATTTACAAAGACTAAAGCAATATCCAGATGGTCTGCACAGATCTGCTTCCAATATTCTGTATATATATTATAGCTTTCAGCTTCGTTTTTTATGGGACTCCTGAGCGTTCAAATGAGTGGGTCTCTGACTCTAGTGCCTTCTCCTGGACTCTTCCTTTGCTGATTTGCCTGATCTAACATGAGTGTTGTTGTTGTTGGCATTGTTTGAAACAGGGCTTCTCTGTGGCTTTGGAGCCTCTCCTAGAACTTGCTCTGTATATCAAGCTGACCTTAAAATCACAGAGATCTGCCTGCATCTGCCTCCCAAGTGCTTGGATTAAAGGAGTATGCCATCACTGTCTGGCTGAAGAGAAGGTTTGTTTTGAATTTTATTATATTATATTTTATTTTTTATTGTTATTTCTTAGAAGTCTGTTCTTTTCTAATGAGAGACGGGAAGGAAATGGATCTGGACGGGAGAGGAGGTAGGGAGGAACTGGAAAGAGTAGAGTGAAAGGAAACTGTAATCAGAACATATTGAAAAGAATTTTCAATAAAGTAGGGGGAGAATATTGACCTAATATCTGAAAACATTTCAACATATTGCACATAGTTTACTATAAATCAGAAATGCAACCATTGGACTATTTTAACTTTATCACAGTTGTATTATTTAAGTGGTAGTTTTGTCATGTTTACCCTTAATTTTTGATGTTCAGTTCTTCAAACAAGTATACATTTGACCTGATAAACAATCACCATTTTCTGTTAATACAATCCAAAATGCTTATTTGGAAAATATCCAGATTATATATGGGATGTAATTAGAAATCACAAAAAGAGTATGCTTTATACACTGTATGACTTTTTTTTTCCTGGCACAGACCTCTTAACCATGAAAGTTGAAGATTTATAAAGGTAAAAGATTTATAGCAAAAAAGTGGCTTATAGAAATGATGGCTAATTTCTTCATTACAGGCTTATCCAACAAAAGTCACCAATGCTTCCATCCACATCTAACATATCCTAGAGCCAGACATGGAACACCAACTCTATTACAAGCTCATTGATTATGTGGAAAAGGAAAGAAAAGAGCAGACACACAGAATGGCTCTAAGACTTGATACCTGTTGGTTTAAATATACAAGTTTTTTATTTTGATTTAAAACAGAGACTAACTTTATAGTTTAGACCGGCTTCCAATTTGTGATCTTTCTGTCTTCACCAGAAAGGGTTGAGAATATCATTACACCTGATCTCAAAACTGTTTGTTGGAATTGACACAAGTAGCATAAATTTTTTCTTCTACTTTATTAAGTATTGTGTACAATGCAGAATTTAGTAAGGGAATCAAATTAGCTTACCTATAAAGAACAGTCCAAGCATTACTCCACTGGGCAAGACATATTGCACATATTTTGAATATAACTCATTGATCCATATACACCACTCAGCCACACAACTGTATTTTTATATTGAGTATCAATTGGAGATACTAATTTTCCTCAAATAACACTACTAACATATTTTTGGTCTTAAATGCATAAGTTTTTTTTTTATAAAGCTTTGATTCATATGTCTGGGTCCCAGTACACATGTTACATTGTATTAAAAGGTAAAGAGAATAATGAGAAACACTTCCTACACAATGTGTGTGTGTGTTTTGTGTGTGTGTGTGCGTGTGTGTATGTGTGTGCTGAGCACTTAAAATGAAATTTCGCCCCGTCAAAATATCACACACAAATAGCCCATGTTTTCTAGGTTCAGTATTCATTTCTTCCATAGTTCAAGGCCATAGTTCATTGTACATGGTTTTCATTGTTCTTTCCACCATGCTTTAAACTTATCATTAGCTCATAGAATATTATGTAAAGCAGTCAACAAACTTGGATGTAAAACTGATTTCTTTTAATCCCATAAAAATAAGGCCATTAACTAAGGAGCACCCCTTGGTAGGTTACAGTTACAATGATGGAAACTGTAATTAAAAAAAATAATTCAATTTGATGTTATACTGGTAGAAATTTGTTTCTCTTGGATATCAGCTTATTACAGATCAATAAATATTCACCAGACACCTGTGAATGTGTATTGCATAAATGCATTAAACTTTTAAACATTGGAAACATCACAGCAGGGTTGCTTAATGGAGTAGCATTCTCTAAGTCTGTACCCTGTAGCACAGCAGGTGAAGTTAGACCAGCTAATAATTAATAGAATATATTGCAAAATACACTATTAATCTCCAATTGTTAACAAAAGACAAATTAAGTTAAAGGTTCTTTAACTCAAAGATGGTAATTCTTACCGAAATATCCCCTTCATTACTGACACTGAATTAGTCCTCTGTGCAGAAAAGCACCACAGGACATTGAGAGGAAATAAGTAGATAAAACATTTTCAGTTTATGATTTTGTACAGTACCATAATGTGGTAGAAATAGAACTAATTATAAAACAACTTTATATATCAATAGAAAATATATCTATAGGTTTAATCAATTTTAGAACATTTCTAAACATTAACTTAGAACAGGCTTATCTACACTACTCTCAAGCAAAATGATAGCACTGAGGAAAAAACAGAAGGTTATTAGAGGAAGATAGAGGAGCTGATGGATTTGAGTTCAATACGCAGTAACTGTGGTGTAAAACTGATTTTGGATACATCTAAAACATGAGATATTCAGTCCAATAAGAAAAAAACATAAATTGTAGGACAATGAATCACATTCTTTTCTTCTACTGTAGTATAGCTAGACCTAACCAGCTGAAAGTTAATCTTCACTCTGAGTTTGAATTCAAAGACCCAGTATTATAATATTATATGAGACGCAGAGAAAAATAAATGAAAGAGGATGTGAAGCCACCTTTAGTCCCTGAGAAAACAAGCATTGAGAACATGAGAGGAGGGATTACATCAGCAGGGAAATAGTATTATTTGCATAAAGAATGAAGATATGGATTCTATTAATTATTTTTCACCTGCAAATAAAAGACAAATGTGATTTATCCTATGTGATTTCACAGACAAAATGAAGACCCCATATTAGTGGCAATAGAGAAATAGATTTGGACGTTCATGCTGAAGCAGAGGAATATCTAGCAAAAAGTTAAACCTGAAGTAAGAAGGAGCAACACCTGCTTTATAATAATAGCCATGCCAGAATGAAAAGGCAATCTATCTCATTTTCTGGCATGTGCAGAAAAACAGATCAGTTCTTTAGTTAAAACATTGAACTAAAACAGCCTTGAAAGCCTTTTCCAGTAATTAGTATCAAGAATCTGGAAGAAGGAACTCACTAGCACTTACATCTCACAAAATAGCCACAGCGAGAATATTCTGGATGCTGAGGCCCTTAGCTAGGGACAGCAGAGGGGGTCATGTGGGAACAAAATGACTCAGGCTTGAGTTTATAGATCACTCAAGCTCCTCAGTGGTTTCCACTTAACACATGTTCCTGAAAAGGAGGAAATGCTCCTGCTGGACTCACAGCAGCAGTCAGGAAGTTTAAAAGACACGATGGTTTCAATGAGAATGGCCCCCATAGGCTCATAGAGCTGAACCCTTGGTCAACAGGGATTGACCCTGTTTGAAAGATTGGGAGGTGTGGCCTTGTTGGAGGAAGTGTGTCATTGGGGGTGAGTTTTGAGGTTTTCAAAAGCCCATGACAGGCCAGTGGCTCTCTATCTTCCTGCTGCCTCTGCAATCAGATGTAGAACCCTCAGCTACTTCTCCAACTCCACGCCATCCGGCATATGCAGCCATGCTTCCTGCTCTGATGATAACTGACTAAACATCCAAAACTGTAACCAAGCTCCAATGATTTCTTTTATAAGAATTTCCGTGGTCATGTTGTCTCTTCACAGCAATAAACTCATGACTAAAATAAAAGTCTTCTTCAAAGTTTTGAGCATTTAACATATTGTGACATAGTACTATTATTCTGTCTCAGTTAATCCTCTAATTATTAAAAGGAAAAGCATACCTGAGATGATAAGCAATAGTTCTGCACTTGCAAACTTGCTTTCATATGCAGTTTTAATGGAATATAGACATGTACAATGTTAGAAAGGCTGGTTATAGAATAGGAATCCCACAAGATATTTGTGCCTTCTATGCCTTATATTATACTTATATGCCTTGGGCACCTTTTTAGCCTCCTTACAGCATAGCTATTTGCTGTTGTGTACCTTCCATTAGCTGATCTGATATGGATTAACTTGAATGAATAGGTTTACCCTGCCTGGCCTACTTGTGACTCCACCAGACTGACTGACTGAGTCATTTATCTTCAGGTGGGGTTGACTTCTTTGCATCTCCAGTTTCCCATGCCCTTTCCTCCATTCCCAGTTCTGCTTTGATATCACATATGTTCTCTGACCCCTACAAATACTCTCCCCTAAGGTTACTTTTTCCTCTCTATGGGACCCTTTCTGCTTTCCCAATGTTTACATATACTCAATCTCACATAAACAAATACACACACACACACATACACACACACTTGTAGAAGCTAGAAAAATAGCACTGTTTAAGTTAATTAAGTATTAAAATTTATAAAACCGTAACAATTAAATTATCTAACTCAAAGAAACATGGCATGAAAATGGGCACATAATAATGAAGAGTTTGCCATCATGTCTGCTTATAAATTGTTTAGTAGAGTAAAATATAGGAAAAAATTAGATGAACATGGAAGAGTACAAATGTTGTATATAAAGAATACTAAAAGCAGATAAAATCCATCCAAAATCATGAAATAAGAATAATTAATTTTTTTTAAACTAAAAGCTTATAGATTGCTATATTTATGACTTCAGGTTTATTGGTACTTATTCACAACCAAGATTTTAGAGACATAGTCTGGATTCTTAAATTCCCAGATTTCTTGGGAAAGATACTGCTTATTATTTCTCATTTCCAGTCTTGTCACTTACAAAATCAAAATACTTTGAATCTGAAAAAGTATAATGTACATGAATCTAGGCCTATAGGAAATACCTACAAATATTCCAAACTATAAGATGACTGCAATTGCAAGCTCAGTACTGACCAGAAATTTCTTCTGGTAATAACATATAATTTTATTATTGTGAACCTTTCAGTGGAATGCCCACAGGGGTAAGGAGAATGTGCTTAATGGCAAAATTTTCAGCTGGTATCTAACAATGACATGTTCAATGGTAAATTAGGCATTTTTAAGAAATGTGTTAGACTTTCTGCCTTTAACATTAAAACCACTTTCCAAAGTTAGTCCATGTAAACTCTTGAACTCATTGAATATTCAGGTAGGCAGGCCCCTTTCTTCTTGAAATAGTCTACCTCATTCATATCTCCTTTAAAAATATTGTAAAAATGAACCAAAATTCTAACTTAAGATATATATTTGATATCTAATTAAAAGTAGGTCAATTGATTGTTTAATAAGATTCTATGCAAGGAAGTCTATATATACATTCAGTTATTCTTTTAAAACTTGGGGGAAGAAAACCATAAATCTTGACCAGCAAGTCCATCCTCTACTTCCCTTACTCACATCCCAATCTCAATCAAAAAACATTTCTTCTCCTTTAGTTCATCTTTCAATAGGCTCTACTGACTGTTAGACATTAATCAAGTGCCTGAGCTAAAGTCCTTGGGAATTTTTAAACCCCGCATTTGTATGTGTATTATGTGCCTAATTAGGAGTAGTAACTGGGGACAAGTGAGTTTAACACAGCATAGAGTCTATACAGTTTTCATATTTGTTCTCCAGGTGGAAGGTGATTTTTATTCTCTCTCTCTCTCTCTCTCTCTCTCTCTGTGTGTGTGTGTGTATCTATGTGTTTATGTGTGTGTTTGTGTGTGTGACTATGTATGTGTGTGTGCAGGCATGTATGATTGTACATGTGTGTATTGGATGCATGCAGCTATACACCTATACACACATATGCAGGAACCAGAAGACATTAGGCATCATCTTCAGTTGTGCTCTTACATATTGCCTTGAGATTGACTCTCTCAATTAGTCACAGACCACATTCCCTAAGCTAGATGGCCAGTGAACTACCAAGATCTGCCTGTCTCCATTCTACAAAGTTGGGGTTACAAGTACACACAGTAATGTCCCACTTCATTTTTGTTTTCTTTATATAGATAAAGTGTATTCAAACTCAAAAGGGTTTTTTAATGTAAAGTAACTTTATTTCTTTTCTTTTTATTTTTTACAAAAGAAAACAAACTTTTTTATTATACATACCAATCCAAATTCCCACGCCATCCCCTCCTCCCATTCCCTCCACTTACTCCCTCACTCCCCCCACCCACTTCTCAAAGAGGGTAAGGCACATTGCTTTGGGAAAAGCCCAATGTCCTCCCTACTATATCTAGGCTGAGCAAGGTATCCATTCAAAGGCATAGTTTTCCAAAAAGCCAGTACAAGCAGTAGTGATAAGTCCTGATACCAATGCCAGTAGCCCCTGAGTCTACTTTAGCCATGCATCTGTCAACCACAATCAGAAGGACTGGTTTGGACCTATGCTTGTTCCTTCCCTGTCTAGATAGAGTTCGTGAGCTCTCATTAGCTCATGTAGACTATCGGTGGGAGTCTCCATCATGGTCTTGACCTCTTTGCTCATATTCTTACTCCTCCCACTCATCAACTGGACTTTGGGAGCTCTGATGCAGGTCTCTGCCTCTGTTTCCATCAGTTTCTGAATGAAGTTTCCATGACAATATTTAAGATATTTATCAGTCTGTTGATTTCTAGTTTTAAACCATCGTGATCTGGAGGGTTGAAGATGGGATAAGAGAGACAGGGAGGGGAGCAGAGAAAAATGTAGAACTCAATAAAAATCAATAAAAAAGAGATATTCATCAGTCTGACTGCCAATGTTCTTGGTTTTAGAGCAAATACTTTTATTCACTCTGTCATCCTCTAAGAACCTGCTTTTTAATATTGTTTTTTTTATATTTAAAGTATGCCAAAAGAAAGTAATGTGGAAAGAAATAAGAAAATAAAGCATATAGATTATGTACCAATCATATAAACTGGAAGATGAGGCCCAAATACAAAGTAAGAATTTTTCAAAATTATTCCTGAATGTTTTCTAAGAGACAAGAAATTGAAAATGAAAAAAGGCAAAAAATAACACAGAGATAAATAAAATGCAGAGATTCTTCTAGTGTTCTACTAAATAAGAGATGATGATTCAATGCTGGACACTTGGAGATAATAATGAACTCACAAATAAGCAATTTTTGTATTTCAAATAAATCTTGCTCCATTTACTAATTTCAACTGTTAAGTAATATGTTTTCATTCTTCTTTAAAAAAGAACCTAAAAGAAAAATGCTATCATTAGTAATTAAACTAAGACTAAAGTTTTAGCCATTATGACACATAGCAACTAGTTGTTAATAGAAACAAACTTACCACTATTGCTGTCTTTGTGAAATGCAATTAAGAACTATCAGAGCCATCAGAAGACTTAAGTGTGTATGGAATATAAATGGAGTACAACGATTTATAAGAAAATGGTTCCACAGAAGGAGTGTTGTGGCATATAAACTATCAAAATTCTACCTTTAAATAACTTTTAAGTTTTTCTAGAACCCAAAGATGAATTAATTAATTCCATGCAAATTAACACAAAGTGTCTATTTTGTGTTATAACTTTGAGAACAGACAGCAGAATGTGAGGAATATTTTATTAAAACATTTGCAACAACCAAAGCATCAGTTATTGATAGAATCATGTTAAGAATTATTAAAACCATCCTAGTCCACAAATGGTGCAACTGTCAGTCAGGGATGAATAGCATTTAGGACTTCACCAGGAACTTTTTGAATGAAACATACAAACATGATCACACATTAGTATTTATTTCTCCAAATAATTTTAAACTGTAAGTACCACCCTCCAGGAAATGGAAAGCTAAAGTGAATTTTTTCTTAAATTTGTAGTAGTTTGAATGCAACTATCCCAATAAGCTCATAGAGAATGACACTACTTGATAGTGTGATGTGGTAGTCCCCTCTGTGTACTGTGATTACTATTAATGAATAAAGAAACTGCTTTTGACCTATAGCAAGACAAAACTTAGGTAGTCAGGAAAAACTAAACTGAATGTTGGGAGAAAGAAGGTCAGAGTCAGAAAGACACTATGGAGTCTCTGCCATGGTCAGACATGCTGAAACTTTGTCGATAAGTAATTACCACCTGGTGATACACAGATTATTAGAAATGGGTTAAATTAAGATGTAAGAGTTGGCCAGGCGGTGGTGGCACATGCCTTTAATCCCAGC
>JAQHUG010000203.1:3437243-3452631 GCA_028555095.1 Dicrostonyx torquatus
GGTTGGGCTTTGAGTTTTCCTGTGTTCAAAATACATCCAGTGTCTCAGAGTACTTCCTGTTGTCTGCGGGTCAAGATATAAGACACTCAGGTCCTTCTCCAACACCTCATCTGTACACCACAATATTGCACCATAATGATAATGGATTAGAGCCTCCATGGTGACACACCATGACCAAAAGCAACTTGAGGAAGAGAAGATTTATTTAGCTTATACATTCCCATTATGGTTCAACATAGAAGAAAAATTTCTGTAAAGTATTGGTTACTGGGTTGCTCATTATGGCTTATTTATTCTGTTTTCTAATAATTCTAGGACCACTAGCCCAGGAATGGCTCTGCCCACAGTGAAATGATTCCTCCCAAATCAATCAAAAATCATAAAATGTACCACAGGCTTTTCAGGTTTTTTAACAGGCTAATCTGGTGGGGGCATATTCTCAACTGAGGTTCTCTTTTTGCAAAATAACTCTAGATTGTGCTAAATTAAAATAAAACTAGCCAGCACAGCCAATAACATAATAATGATTTACAATTTTCTAAAATCAAGTGACTTTTCCCCCGAAAGTCCCCAGTTCCAGGTTTGCAGACTTGATGTTGAAAGGTAGAAAAGAAGGAGATGAGGTATAATAGGTTTCTGAAAGTACAAAATTTAAAGTTGCTGTATTTGCTTTCTCCTTATCTTTTTCTTTTTGGTGGATACTACCTCACTAGCTTTTCGCATTAGACTTTTTTCTCTGTCATGTGCATATCCTGAATCCGTTCCACATTCTCCTTTCATAAAATCACTGGTTGTGTTAGTTTCATTCGTTGCTGTGATAAAGTGCCATCACCAGGACATCTTATAAAAAGAAAGTTTTATTTGAGGCTATGGTTCCAGAGGGAGAGTCGCTAATGGCAGCAGAGGCATTGTAGCAGGCAGAGCAGGAAGCTGACAGATTGTATGTTCAGAAACAAATACAAAGCAGAGAGAAAAAAACCGAAAGTGGAATGTAGTTATGACTCTCAAAGGCCACCCACATGATGTGCTTCATCCTGCAAGCCTGTACCACCTCTCCAAATTATGCTCCGAATTCAGAACCAAGTGTTCAAATATCTGAGTCTAATGGAAGCATTTCACATTGAAACCACAATGGTTAGATTGGATTAAGGCTTACCCTAATTGAATTTATTTTAAGTTAATTACTGTCTGAAAAGCCATACATCCATTATAGTCACATTTTGAGGTCCTGGTGACAGTACCTCAAAATAACTGGAGAACTACATATGAGACTCTATGTAGTTGAATCTTGATATAGTGGCATAATTCCATGTGTGAAAAGGCAGAACATATTAGAATAAAACTGGAACCACTACGAAGCATGCTCTATTCATATTTGTGTGAAATGACAACATATAATGGTTAAAATGAGCAAACATTTGCCAGAATAATTCTTTTATGGCAGGCATGGATATGACTGATTAGGTTAGCAGCTTGCTTGCTGGACATTTCCTTTTACTAGAATAAAGATAAAAAAATTTAGTATGGTCTACATGGCCTGATATTATCTTTAATTATCTCTTAGTGTTTCTTCATTCTGCTTTAATTTAAACTATGCTGGACTTCTTTTCATTTCCTTAATGGTTATTACTTCTTCAATGAATATTTGAAAGTACCATTCATTTTATTATAGATGTTAATATTTACTTATCCATCACAATTTTGTGGATGGGGATTTAATTCAGGCCCTAAAACATGTTAGGCAAAGCTCTTCCCTGAGTGACATACTTAATTCAATCACTCTTTGAGGGATTCCTAGCAGTCTCTCGCTCAAACTCTGGTTAGGTCATATTATATAGCTATATTCTTAAAATATTGAGGACATTTTATTATAGGAATTGTAGTTGTAACTATACTTACTTTTCAACATACAAAAAGGAACATTTATATATGTATATACATATAATCAATGAGAAATAAGTTTTTCTAACTCAAGAAACTGCACTATTGCTATAAAATAAAAACAAACATGGCTCCAATTCTATGGAAGAAATCATTAATGTTATATATGTTAATTACTTAATTCAAATAATTCTAGGGGACATTTTACAAAGATGGCAGTATAACTGTTACAGCTTATAAACAGAAAATCAAGGCACAACCTCTTAAAATTTTAAAAAATAAATTTCTTAATATTTTTTATCTAAAAAAGAATAGGACCTTAAGCATAGATAATTATGGATATATCATTTCCCATGTAGAGTACTCATTATCAGTTTGTTGTTAAACCATTTCCACTACATTTCAGGAGATTTGATTATAATATTGTAGAGCAGTGCAATCGAAAGAAAGCGCCAATGAGTTAGATTAATCAATATGGAGAAGAAGAAATTAGATTGCTTTTACCTCAGTGAAACTGGGGCAAGTCCTGAGTTGCCTAACACCATAAAATAATAATGTGGGTGAACAGTATACGCAGCATTTAGAACCACAAGTTTTACACTGGTGAAAATGAAATGAGGTCAAACTTCTGCTAAATCATTACAGCTTATGAATTAAACAGGGGCTTCTAAACCAGCATCTGAGTGATTGATGGTAGAGTTTTGATATCTTGTAAAACAAAACATACACGTAAACCACCAAACTGTAAGTGTTTGCCAATCTGCTTTATGTTTGGCAGAGAATCATTTTGTAATGGGGAGGTGCAGGTTGTGTTCCCAGCACCTGAGAGGATCGCAGGCCCTTTTGTTCCGTTTTGCCCGGCTCCCTGGTCGCTCAGCCACACAGCCTGTTTTCGGCCCTGGCTCATACCCGGAATAATTACTCACAAACTGGATTCATTTAAATACTGCCTGGCCCATTAGTTTTAACCTCTTATACATATTAGTCTAACCCATATTTAGATATCCATGTGTCACCACGAGGTGGTGACTTATCGGAAGATTCTAAACTGCATCCATCTTGGGCTGGAGGATCATGGAGTCTTGCAAACTTCCTTTTTTCCCAGAACTTCCGTTCTGTCTATTCTGCCCACCTAAGGGCTGACCTATCTTACAGGCCAGGCAGTCCTTTATTCAACAAATGAGAGTAACCCAAAATACAGAAGAACCCTCCTACACCAGAATCAGAATGTGTTCTTCAGAAGAGAAAATGTAAGGGTAATTGATACCTTAGGACAGGACACTACTATTACTTCGTGAGGGGAAGTCACATCAATGATTAAAAAATGGAGCCAGAACTTTATTAACTCAAATAAATAACAGCTTTGTGACCTCAAGAAAAGGAATTAACCTCCAAAATAGAGAACATCGAAATTGTGTAATATAGTAGAAGATTCTAAACAAATTACTGTATGTGCAATACTTAGAAGAGTCCCTAACACATAGAAAGTTCCAGGAGTCCATGGACCAATCAGAGTATTTATTCTGACTATATTACCAAACTCAGTCTAGATCATTTGCATGTACATTATTAACTACAGATTTCTTAGATCTCAGAAAGGAATAAAATTTTGAATGCCTTTGTAAGAAAGTGTCTAGACACAAAGTTTGAATTTTTAGGGAAGAGTACATAATCCAGATCTCAATTGCATCTCAAAATTGTGTAAAATAGTATTTGTTCACCCTATTTATTTAGTCACCTCTCTGTACCCCACTTTCTATGAGCCATGATCCACCATAAACCTCCACAAGGATAAAAACCAGTAAAAATATGGACTAAAAGAATACAATTCCCCACAGAAGCTCAGTTTTACACAATAGTTAGGTGATCTGAAAACCTTTAGTCAACAGTTGTCATGATTTCCAACTAATATCATTAGAATATTGGCAATTACATTTCTTCTTTCTGACAAAATATGTTTGTTCTTGTCAGAGCAAGCATGTACATACTTTGATGTCTTAGATAGTAAAGGGAAAATCAAGTTGGTCAGATTGACTGAAAGGAAATTAATTTCAAGGAGCTGAGACAGAAAGCAAACAAAATGAATAAAAATCTCAGAAGCTTCATCGAGTTTAGATTCCTGATGCCACTAGGAAGATGATGTAAAAATGAAGAAAATAGTCTCTAGTACCTGTTATCAAGAGCATGACAGTTAACTATAAATATGTATATTTCAGCACACAAAAGTTTAAGTTCTGCTTCCTAGACTAAAATTTTCTACATATGATATTAAATTATATGATACATTATATACAAAGCATCATTAAATAATCAATCATATAAATTATTTTTAATTAAACAATTTTATGTTCCAGATGCAGTTCCCCTCCCTCCTTTCCTCCCAGTACCTCCCCCAACACCCGTTTATTCCTACTCCCCAACCCACTCTCCCTCCATTTCTGTTTAGGAAAAGGCAGGTCTCCCATGAGTATCAACAGCATGGCTTATCAATTTGCAGTAAGGCCTAAGCACATCATGTATTAAGTATGAACAAGGAGACTCGTTGTCAGAAAGCCAGTAAAAATGTCAAATATATATTCTTCATCACAGAAAGGTATGTAGAAAAATAATAAATTCAATTCAAAGTAAGTGGGAAAATGACAAAAATTAGAGAAAGTAGTAATAAAACTGAAAATAGAAAAGCTATGGAAATCAATCATTATTACAAAAAATTGTTAACCAGAGTAAGTAAAAAAAATGAGAAAGGACACAAATTACTAATGTCAGAAGTTAGAGCAATATCACTACAGATGCCATGAGTACTGACTGATAATAAGACAAAAGGAAGAAGAAATAATCATGTACTCGTATCAAATGGATACAGAAACATGAAAAGCTTCTAGTACTCATTTATAATAGAATATTCTGGAAGCTAGAAATAGACTGGCAACACTTTAACTTCACAAGACTTCTACAGTTCCCAAGCAATCTTCCATGCAGAATAACTCTAAGCCTTCTTCAGTTAAGTAAGGGACAAGGCTAGATTACATTTTCTCTTCCTGTTGCTTTTCCACAAATAGTGAAAACACAAATTCTGAAATAATATAAGAAATGAAATGAAAGACATATTGATTATGAGTAAGGAAGTGTTGTCACTGACAGATGATACAATTGTCTATATAGGAATACCAAAAGAACCAATGTCAAATTCCCTGGAACTGCTAAATAGGTGTGGAAAGGCTGCAGAATACAAGATTAATATGAAAAGCTTAATATCTACCCAGATTTTAAGAAAGAGTAAATAGAATCCAAAATATTAGTAGTAACACTTATACTGCCTCCCCAAATGAAATGAGATACAAGACATAAGAAAAATGTACACATTCTGTAAAGAGAATACTGAAAACCAGATAAAAGAAGCTGAAGAAATAAACTAATAACAACATATTCTAACTTCACAGGTAGAAAAGTTGCAATTATTGTCAAGATAATGATTCTAACCAGTTTGCAATGAGCTCTACAGGTGAAGTTGAAATCCTAGCAGTTTCAAATGTAAATATTTTTAAATTTAAAAGTTTATGAAGTTTAAGGAAAAGAATCAGACTCCCCAGTACTATATTGAGTTCATTTTCTTCAATATGACAGGAAGCCTGTTACTACCAAAATTCTTAATATAAAGTATTAATTATCAAGTAAGTGTGGGATTGACAAAAGCATACAAGCTCTTAAAATGAACAATATAATGAGTTCATGAATGTGTTCATTAATCTGTAACAATCAATTAATCTGTAACAAAGGTGAAAAGGCAATGCGAAAAGAACAAAGGTAGTATATTTAACAAATGTTACTAGGTCAATGGAAACCAATTTATAATGAATAAATTATTTCTTTATAAGAGTCATAAAAAGTTACTTCAAAATATATCACTGACCCATTGATCTTGGGGTTGATGATGACTCTAGATAGGGCACCAATGGTACAGTACATAAAAGAGAAAGAGTTGATTTGTTGAATTTATTTACAATTGAATTTTCATGCTAAACAAACATGGTGAAAGCATGAGTAACCTAAATGACATATATGAAAAGGAAATTTTCAAAAGATATATCTTGCTAGGAAGTGGTGGCCCAGACCTTTAATCCAATCACACAGGAAGCTGGGGCAGGTGGATTTCTTTGAGTTTGGGACCTCCTTTCTCTACAGAGTGAGTTTCAGGATACCCAGAGCTGCACAGAAAGACCCTGTCTCAAAGAAACAAAACAAAATAAACCTCGAAAAAAATCAAACAAATGATATGTTGTTATAACTTTTCAGTCAAACTATACAAGAACACATAAAACTAAAAATATGAAAATAAACAATGGGATGAAAAATATACAAAGATCCTATACAACCTCACCAGTAAACTAACTGTCAAGTTTGCTTTACATAAACGCCATGAGAGAAATGCAAATCAAGCAACAATGCAATGCTTTTACATTAGAAACCAGAAATACAGAGTAGTGGCAAAGTCCAGCGAGGGAAAAGAATGTAAAACAACAGGAATGCCTAATTATTATTCATGGCAACTTAAATTGCTTAGTGATATCAAAAGCTATGCTCAAGAACTCTGGCCAACATTTCTGCTCAAATGTGAGCTGAACAAGGATTCAACCAATGAATACGCCGAACTGAATGAAGAAAAAACCATGATACCTCTATTTTATGCAAAAAAAAGTTACCTGTGTAGGTCACTAAGGACAGCTGGGAATGAGAAAAGTGGCTTTCACCAACAAAAAGCCAACAATTGGTTAGGCTGCCAAAAATCAACTCTGTGAACACACATAAAGGTAGCATTATATAGACTGAACAAGCTTATATTTAGGAATATATATGAAATAACATTAATAACATGAAATTTTATATATGAAATAACAATTAATAAAAAAGGACAAAAAAATTAGAGAAGACTGTGTAGGGATATATTGGAGGATATATAAGAAGGAAAAAAAGGAGAAATGATGTAAATAAAATGTAATTTAAAAAATAAAAGTGGTATATATAATTTTGAAGACAATTTTGATGTTTTTTATGAAGGTAAGGCTGTACTAAAAGAGTCAACAACAGCATACCTTAGTATGAAAGCATGTTCCAAGAGAAACTGCACAGACACAATGAGACAATCATTTCTCATTGCTAAATCTAGATGGTAATCTAAATGTGCTTCAACTAACAGATAATACATTGGGATACTCTCAGAAAATGGAATATCATTCAGCTCTGAAAAGAAACAAGAACATGGAACTATGATACTCTATGAAAGAAGAAAGCCTGCAAAGACCACATAATGTATGATTCTACTGTATAATGTTCAGACAAAAGTAACTGTGTACACACTAAATATATTTGTAGTAGTTTAAAAGGAGGAGACAGATAAAAAGTAGAACATTGTGGGTTTTGAAGGCAAGGAAAATATATCATAAAGGTGGCTGTAAATCGCTATACATTTGCCCAAACACAGAGGCTATATGAGACCAGTAAATTTTACTGTACTTTATGAACATTAGCTGATTATGATGGGTCAGTTATTATTCACTAGTTATAGAAAATGGTGGGGGAAAGGTCACTCTTGTAAGGACTGGAGATACATGAGTGCCATTCTTTCCATGTTTCTGCAAACTTAAAGTAGTCTGAAATAATGGTATGACCTTAGCCACCATCCCCGCAAAAAAGAAAGAAAGAAATCCCTACTGTAAAATGAGTTGTCAAATTTGGATTTAGGAATTCCACAATCAAACATTATTATTAAAGGTTGGAAAGATGACTAAGTGGGTTAAAGGCATTTGCTGCCAATTCTGAGACCCACATGGTAAAGACAGAAATCCAAGTTCTTCAAGGTGTTTTCTGACCTGGAGGCACACGCTATGGCCTGTACATGCACCAAGCAAATGCAATAAATGTTTGAGCAACACTTGAAATTTGCAATGCCAAGCCAACTGTGGTAGAACATGCTTTTACACTGTATAACTGATACAGTATTTATTCCTAAAACGTTCAGACACAAAGGCAAATAAATACAATATGTAATACAGATGGCTATAGTTGAAAGAAGCAAACAGCCATTTAACAAAAGAGAAATGCTATTCCCACCCAACACCATGTGGTGCACTTAATCACATATCGTTAACAGAGTACAGACATTGCCTGTATTCAAACTTTTATGACAAGTCTTCCAACATCCAAGAGATCATATCAGAAATGTATATAATATAACATCTGAAATAGGTTGGGAACAATCTCCACGGCCATCCACATATATTATAAACCAAGTTTTATTCCATTCAATTCTAGCCATTTGCCTTCTAGTGGGAGTCTTCTCTTTATAACACTGTAATGGCATTCACTGGGTAACTTTTAGTGGTAGTTTTCTTCTTTCTCTGGCACTAAAATTGCCCACTGAATACTACAGCCTTTACTTGACAATGGCAGTCCTTGTACAGCTGCATTTCCACAAACAAAAGAACAGTGTTTTTAAATAAATACATAAATAATTTGAATCTCAGGTGAGTAAGAGGCACAACCGCCATAGATGTTTCACAGAACACTGCTGTTGACGCCGTTTCCTTTGTTTGATTTCTGAACTCATAGAGACTTGAATTGTTAGCTAGTGTTGAAAAACCCAAGACATTTGCTTAGACGTACCTGCTTCGTAGCTTCGTAGCTTTCATTCGATAAAATCTGACTGCTGCTGTAATGTTCTTTATACCTCCTGTTTAGTGACTGGAAAATATAGCTTTCACATGATTTTGTTCAAGAAAATTTTTCTTCTTAGTAATACTAAAGTTCAAATATACTCCCCCTTTATAATTAAAGTTGAAATAATGATAGATCTTACTCATTAAGTGACTGCAATCACTAATCAATTACCAATGATTATAATGACGCTTTTATTAATGATGAGAGAGTTAATAACTTCAGACTTACATTAAATACTAACAGGATTCAAATGCAGATTTTAACCTATATCAGTATTTTGCTTGGGGCTCAATAGAGTTGGCACATAATAACTGAAACAAAGTTGTTTTACTATGTCATAACATGGCATTATTTTGAGATATTAAATTTATTATGTCTGTATTTGTTCTACTTTCATAAGTCCGTAACATAAAATATCCGAATTCTAATCAGTCAGGCCTTTGAAACTCTTCCTCTGAAATACTTTAAATCAGGATACCCATATAGCTAAATCCTTTTGCACGAATTAAGGCCTAAGTGAAATAGGTATCCTGGAGTGGGGAGAATTTTAGGTAAAAAGAGCAGAGAAGTTTCTGTAATTTCTAAGCTAGAATTTCTAGCAGAGAATTCTTGAAAGACTAGCTCTACAAAAGATAAGATAGCCTGAGGCTCCTGTGTATGCATCACATGGGTCGGGCATCACACCCGGCCCTTTAAAGTAACTCTTTTGTTCTGAGAAAACAAATGTCTCTATGGCACCAGGAATCTCAAATCCTTGAATTCCCTTTTAAAGGCAAACATAAAGAATTCAAAAAGAAGTGAAAAGAATTCAAGTACAGGTCTCAAGTCCTGTGATTCCATTAATGACAGAGTTAGCATCTGAAAGAATAAAAGTGTGCTTCCTCTCTCTCTAAGAATATTAGAGGGTCAAAACCAAGACACCAACATACTAAGTGTGTAAAACAGGCCTGGTTCTTATGGCTGAATTAAAAATAAAATATAAAAGGTAAAACAGCTCTAATTTTCCCTGTCCAAGCTTAGAACTCTTAGCTAGTTCTCTATGATTATTATTCTCATGAAAAGTTGTATAATAATAGTAACCTTGAGGATCCCAATATAATGAAATGCCTATCAGTTATAGTACATACCTTTGCTTGTGTGATAGTGAAAACGTTTCCACAATTTCAGTAGCAACCAAAGTGCATAACAAAGCTTCTCCTTTGCACTACTTTTCAACATGAGGAATGCAGCTAAGGCTTTGCTGTGCTTTCCCAGTCCTAAAAATTATCGTGAGAAATTCGGTTCCCGTTATTTTAGAGGTTGAGAATTTCCACAGTGTGGCATCTCAGAGCTGGAGTTCTCAAAATCCCGTGCTGTTTTTAGGTTCAAGACTGTAAGGCTGAGAACCAGGAACATCAACTGTGTAATTCTCAGTCAAGGGCTGAAGACTGATGTGTGCCTCAGGTACCAGCCAGAATGGGTTAATCCTACCTTCAAAAACCTTGTTTTCACCGGGCAGTGGTGGCGCACACCTTTAATTCCAGCGCTCAGGCGGCACAGGCAGGGGGATTCCTGTGAGTTCGAGGCCAGCCTGGTCTACAAGAGCTAGTTTTAGGACAGGCTTGATAGCTACAGTGAAACTCTGTCTCAACAACCCCCCCCAATACTTTTGAGGCACCTAATTGGATTTCACAGACACAGTGAGATGGTAACTGCTTTTGTTCAGTATCCTGGTTCAGATGCTAACCAATGCAGCAACACCATATGGGTTGACTTAGAAATGCATAGTAAATGACCAAAGAAATTCATCATTACAGTGAGCCTCTAGGATTTGAATGTTTTCCTGTGTGTCTTTTTGGTGATGCCATGTGTCCCACTACCAATTAGTTTACATTAGTGATTGATATATGATCATAAGACCCAATATGTTGTTTTAAGATCAAATCCAGGATACTCTTAAAGTAGTCCTTCAAGGGAATATTTAATCATTATTTTGATAATTGATTTAAAAAATAATTATTAAATTTAACAAACTACAATTGTTCTTCAAAATGGAATGAATATCTCAAAAAGATAATCTCTAATACTACAAAAGTATAATTTTTTTGATATAAATTAATTAAAAGATTAAAAACTCTTATAGTGTAGGGAATGTACAGAGTTCTGAGGTGTAATTCATAATATAAAAAGTATGGGCTAGTCATCTGCTTCATTGAGGTTCTAAAAATCCAAGGAAAATCCCTAAATACTATTTATGTTAAGAAAATTTTCTAATGATTTTAATCAACATACACACACAAGTACACACACACACACACACACACACACACACACACCAATTATTCTAAGCTTTCCTGTCATAAGATATAGGGTGAGAAACTTTCAAACACATGATAAATTCTCATCTATTCCAAAACAGCTTATATTGTTTTCTTTGGCTAGCTATTTTTATAACTGTTTATTTCTGACACTTTCACAGGTGAATAATGGATGTCAGTCCTTGTCATCCCCTATCACTCTGTCATGTCTTCCTTCTTAGCACTCCAAAACCCTTCTTCCAAAAGTCCCTCTCTTCTTTTCATGTCTTTTAAGAACACCTTCTGATGTACACAAAAGCCCCCAGTTCTCCTCTCCAGATCCCTGGAAACTGTCCTGTAAGTACCACTAAAAGAACATATGATAGGGTAGGCAATTTTGTGCATTCCCATAATACAAACATCAAGTGCAAATTAGGAGGTACCACATCTTAGAAGCAGACGCACAGTGACCTCACATGACATCAGTGACATCAGTCAGGCAAAAGTCAGGATCACATCATTTACAGCACTTCTCCCTTAAAATACAAGGATGCTACCAGAGAGTGACGTGGTGAATACATCAAAGTTTTATAAGGCATACAATTATATTTTAAGATAACATCCATTTAGGCAAATGTATGAATAAAATATGGAAAGGGTATCAGTCAAGTCACTATCTAAAAATTCAGATTTTCCAAATTTGACTGCAGCTTATTCAAATCCATACCTATGACATTTCTTCTTTGTGTTTAAGTTTCTGCTGATATTATTTTAACTCTCTACTATGTAATTTACTACTTGACAATAAGCTCTATACTGTCAATTATATCTCATTCTTAATGTTCTCTTTCTAAATACGGAAAGGTTTGGAAGATAAACAATGCATTGCATGGATGGGCAGTAAAGCTGAGTTTTTCTTTTGGAAAAGCACAGTCCTCAGAAATAAGGAATAGAACTAGAATCCACAGATCAGAAACAAAACACACACCTTCACTCAGGCTGAGTGAGATATTAAAGTCTCAATATTAATTACTTTGAGAAACAGGGGGAAATTACAATAAAATATGATGTCTCCATTCTCAAATAAAAGATGTATTTCACAACTTGAGGGGGAAAAGATTTATATAATCATTCATACTTACATATGCCCCTTAAGCAGAGATATTACAAAAATAATTCTAGTGAAAGGAATGTTGAACTGGTAAAATGTCTGCAAAAGTATTTAAATATTTCTTTTGTATGTGTCATTAATAAGTATCCTACAACAAATAATTGCTGGTATGTTTACATGTATATCCTACTTGTCAGGAGAAGAAAAATCTATTGTTCAAACCCTCTGAAATCTATTTATAATGATTTGAAGTAAACATAAAATTGAAACTCAAAATACATGCATTTCCCTTTTTTTCCAAATACATTTTATGGCATTCAAGCTTCATCTTTAACCCCAAGCATGTCAACAGTAATGAAAGTGTCATATAGCTTGCTAGAGTGTATTATTAAAAAACTAAAATATAAATCAGTGGAGGCCGAATATTGCTCTAGAATTTACTGGCTGTGAGCTGTGTCTCATATTACTCATCAAAATTGGAAAAGTCATACTTATTCTCACAGGAAATTAAGGAGACTTGAGATGACTTAATGTAAGTTATTTTAACTTACAACGCAGTTATATAAAAGGAAGCAGATTAAATTCCACTTTCAGAGGAAGCCAGGGCAGAAATGGAGGTAGCTAAAGGGCAATAATGCAGTAATGAGATGACTTGAGGGTTGAATCATAATTTCTTAGTAGCTCCTTTGTATCAGGTCTTCTCAACTCTGATATTAGAGTCAGTAGTAGGAGGGTGGCAGAAGAAGTCAATCTTGGTGGTCCTATCTTTATGTCAAGGAGATAAAACTCATATGGTCATAATAGATTATATTTCCCCAGGATCCATTTGACAGCTCATGATCACTTCCTAAGCACTTGCCATGGTGGATCCCATCTCAAGTCATCAGAACAAATAAATAAATGGTGACGTTGAAATCCTAACACTGGAGATACAGAGATGTATGGGTCTCTGGAGCTTACTGACCAATCAGTCTACCCTACTGGAGAATTTCCAGGCAAATGAGAGAACACCCCTTAAAAGAAACTGTAAATAGAAACTTAAGAAGGACACTGGGGTTGTTTTCTGGCCTCCAGGTACACTAGCATACATGTGCACTTTTACTAGAAAACAGTCCTATGTGCATATACACAATACCATAATAACTCTTCTAGAGTACTGACATATAATTCATAGGTATTTTAAAATTCTGCAAGTTACAAAAAGTCACAAAAGAATAGTTCATAAAATTATTCATAGAATAATGCTGTCCAGTATATTAATCATTGTAGTATATCATCCATGAAATAATGAAATAACCAAATCAATATACCAAAAATAATGCAAATACTTTAAATACTGAAGTTACCAAAAGATAGGCCTACAGGAGTATATTTTTCTATAATCCAAAGTCATGGGAATAATTAGTGATAATATTGTCTAAAAACTGAAAAAATACTGAAATTATTAAATAAGTAAATAGGAAGCTCATACGTAAACACTTCATGCATATTAAAGTTCTTTAAAATATAGTTTACGAAAACTGTAATGAGGGGGTCATTTCAGGTAATTAAAAATTAATCCAGCAGAATGTTCACTTATAACTTGTCAATATCTCTGCCTTTAAACTATTGAAATCAGTAGTGATCTCCAAGCCTCATAACAAACACAAGACCTTATATAATTCAGAGTTTTCCATAGAAAGGAGTGCTTTCTATTCTTTGGAGAAGAGGGGTACCAGTAGAATTCCTTGTCATGGGGAATACTAAGGGAAGACAGAAAATAAAGTTGTGCATAGCACCACACCAGCTAGCTAATGTACTGTGAACTTAACTTAAAACTGGTTTCCTTTTCTCCACAATTCTGGGAAAGTGACTATCACATCCCAGTGATTGATGTGAAAGGTCTTCTGAGTCTCAGGAGGAAGCAGTATGTCTCCCAACCGGGGTTGTAAATGGATGTGAGGTACATGGAGCAATCTGTAAGAATGAGTCCTCTGAGACTCACTTGCCACATGTTGGCAAGAAATGACACTTAAATCAAGTCAAAATGGTTTTATTCCAAGTGGACATACTGTATTCCATATGAAAATAGCAATTTTTATAAATATAACCCAAATTTATGATACAAAAATGAAAATAATAACATTATAAATGAACCTAACTGAGAAGCACAATTCCATAAGGAATCAGACTCAAGAAGCATGAAACTGACCAAAATAAAAAACCACAGAGACCAGAAATTTTGAAAAACAATATAAATGAAGCAAGATTTTTTTTTAAATTCACATGTAGTATTTAAGATATCCTACTCCTGCTCTTCTTCATTCTCTAAAATGATATAGTACAATTTCAAGCCAGCTTAAATACCTACAAAAAAGTATGCAAAACTCTTAATGCATATTCATGGCAAAGAAAAAACATTCATACTTTTATTTACATCATAAAACATTGCAATGACTATTAGTATTGCATTTTACAAGAATATATTATTAAGACCTATTAGTCTCTCTTTTGAACAGTTGTAAGAGTAAAACTGATAAATTTCTTTATTTTTTATCAGCCTTGCTAAAACAAAATAACTAGATCATCTTTTTAAATAGTATAGAATAGAGTGAAGAAAATTTTCTCTTATTAAAGATTTGTTTTATTTTTAATTTATTTTACGCATCTGTGTCTCAGAAGGATATGTACATATGAGTCCATATGATTCTGGAAGCCTAAAAAGCATTGGATCTCCTGGTTCTAGAATGACAGGTGGCTGTGTACTGCCTGACATGGGTGGTGGAAAGAGAACTAGGGTTTTCTGCAAAAGTGGTGCACGCTCTTGACCATAGTACAATCTCTCCAGCACCTGAAAGTTTTCTAGTCTGGGCTATAGAGCAATGGTTAGCAATACCAGAAGCATTTTTATAAATAATAAATTTATAAACAAATAAATCTAAATATAAAAATAAATTTATAAATAATTATAAATAACAATATATTTTATAGATATAAATAAAAATAAATAAATAATAAACATTACACACATATATGCATATGTGTACATGCATTTTCTTATATTATATAATATTAGTAGAAGCATACAAATGATATATATATATATATAAATATTTTAGTGGAAGTACTCAAAATAATTCCACATCATAAGCTTAGCCATTTTTACTTTTAAATTCATAAAGAGCCTCAAGAAGAAGCAGGAGGAGGAGGAGAAGGAGGAGAAGGAGAAGAAGAAGAAGAAGAAGAAGAAGAAGAAGAAGAAGAAGAAGAAGAAGAAGAAGAAGAAGAAGAAGCCAGCCAACCTAGCTAAAACTTTATCAACTTTCACCTCCAATGGGATAAAAAAAAGAAAAATAGAACTAACTCAGTGTGGTGAGTCTACCCTGACTGGTCCTTTGTCTCTCACTTGCATTTTGCCCTTTCATAC
>JAQHUG010000203.1:3456209-3486566 GCA_028555095.1 Dicrostonyx torquatus
AATTAATCAAATGCTTATTAGTTTGAAGTTTCTGCCTCCCATCATTTTAACTGATACTGTCAAATAGGTGTCAAATCGGGGCTGCATAGGAAAGTTTGGAGCTAAGAAAGGAAAGTAGGCAAATAATATAAATTCATTTTAATTTCAAAAGATAAATGCTCTAAAAGTTATTTAAAATTTTCCTTAAATAGTTATAAAATGACACAGACTGATTATTTTTACCCTGAGCCCAATAAGCTCAGTAAATCCTTACTTAGAGCTATTACATACTCTATTTAATTCTAAATAGACTTGATAAGTAAGGATGCCTATTGCCATCTCTGGAATAAACATTAAATAATTTCATAAAACAAAGCTTGTACCCAACAGAGAAAACAAAATGGAAGGGTAAGAAGCTAAGTGACTGATTAAAAATAATTTGAGATGAAGCAGCAGGAAAACAATGTCACCAATCATAGCATATAGCAGCATTCTTATTTAAACACATATCACAAACTATACAAAATGTACATGCTTTCACATCAGAGTCAAATATGACAAATATGAGCAATGATACTGAGTCACCCATCTGGGCTCAACAGAATATCTTGCACAAGAGATACTCTTTAAAATTAAACAAACACACAGATTGCCAGTAAAAATCATGAAAAAAATTATTGTATTAATTAGCACAGTTAAGCCATTGTAACTATATTGATACCTTTAAAATTAGACAATACAGCAACAGTCTTCACCAAGAGTTGAAAGGGTTATTAAACAATGATAAATTAGAGAGCTTGGACTAAAATGTAATGATTTTAACATTCATAAAGCAAAAATTTATAATATAAACCCATAATTGCATTTGATCTAAAGAAATTTGGAGCAGGCCTAACTAACTATTTGGCCAACGTGAGTTTATGTAGATTTACACTGAAATAAATTAATGTTAAACACACTTTTCACGTCTTCAGGTCAAACTAAATGATGGGTTTTAAAGTAATTTACAATAGATTTTACAGCAGAAATTACATAGAATATTGACTGTTACTATCTGGCCTACATGAAACTGAATTAGTATTTATTTATATATGCTTACATAATCCACAAACATTTGTAATTAAAAGGAAAATTAGTAGATTTAAGTGATTATATTACAGAAGACAAAAGATATACACGAACTGTTATCTTGATATATATATATATAATATATAGTTATAATGTCACATTGAATATGTCACTCCCACTTTTGCTTTCTCTTATGAAACTAGAGACAGAAATGTTTATACCAGAAGTAGAGACCATTGAAGGCTGCAAACAGCCTTGTTGTTATCTACTGGATGGTCCTGAAACTGTGCCTTAAAACAGCTTATTAGATTCTCTTTCCACAATTGAATTGTATTTCATCGGAACTCTAGTGACTCACTGCAGAATCAAACATTGGATAATTCTAAGTAAAATCTTGATATTCAAAGAAGAGTAAGCTAGAAACTCGGAGCTTTGTGAGGAATTTGTGTAACGTGACAATGTGGATAATAAAGGCTAAGGGGATCAAACACCTTGTCCTCAGGCCTGACAGATGACATCTTCCTAAAATGTGAGAGTCTGCTTAGCATTCCAGACAGAGATGAACTCATCCTTCTCCATCAGTATTCTGGGAATAGGGATATGATGACCTTGTAGCATATACACCAACAGCAAACTTGAGGGACAGCACATTGATGAACTCTAGAGGCTAGTCTCTGCAAACATTGTGTGAAAGTCATCATGACTGGAACAACTTATCCTCAGAGTTCTTAAATATAAGAAATACACCTACTTCTTTCATTTTTAAGCTAACTCCCCTTAGGTTTTTTTTTTTGCTATTTGAAATGGAACATAATATTTCCCTAGAATTTAGTAAAACCATAATTATAAAAATCAGTCACTAAGGGATTCTGATATGCTTAATCAGTAAAGTGGTCTCTGTGCAAGTGTAAGGACACAAGTTTGAATACAGAGCACGAACACAAAGCACAGGGCATGTTGGTATAAGATTATAACCCTAGCACCAAGAAGGATATCCAGGAGGAAACCTGAATCTCAACAACTAGTAATGTTAAAATAGCAAGATACAGGCTTATTGAGAGAATACCCTTACTAAGTAAGCTAAGGCTATTGAGATAGCTCAAAAGGAAGAGGTACTTGACAACAAACCTGATGAATTCAATTTTGTCCTGGAGGCCCAATGATAAAAGAGAGAGAGACACACACAGAGAGAAAGAGATTTCATTACTCTGAATTGCTCTTTGACTTTTACATGAGATTCATGGCATTTGTGTATCCACTCATTCACAAAAATAGATAGATATAGATAGATATAGATAGATAGATGATAGATAGATAGATAGATAGATAGATAGATAGATAGATAGATAGATAGATAGAAGGTGGAGAGTGAGCAAGGAGGATGCCCAATATTAATGCTGCCCTCTGTTCTGCACATGTACTCACATGGACACTCATACACATTGATAAAAAATAAACAATTCCAATGTTAGAAGTTGTTCAAGGGCAGGGTATGTGGCTCAGATGGTAGAGTACCTGCATAGTGTAGAAGTTTTTCAATCTATATGTTGGAGTGCAATGAATAAAAAAATAACTGTGTATCTTATATTTGTATGTTCTATAAGTTAAAATGATATGTTACTATGGTAGTTTGGTGTGGGATAACCCTTTTGTAGGCTGTGAATATGTTTTACTCCTATTGGTTAATAGAATAATTAATTTGGCCTATACCAAGAAGGAAAGCCAAACTAAAAACACAGAAAATTAATATCAAAGAGCAATTGTATCAGATGAGTGAGGCAGAAAGAAAGACTTTATTTGGTTAAAGAGATGTACAGTTGGAACTTAATTTTCATTAATAAAATGAAGGACAGTTTTCCAGTGTTGAGGTCTATTAGTGGAAAATTCTCAGATGGTGTCCTCAGAAATTTGACCAATATGATAAGCTCATCTGATTTGCACTTAAGGACATTATATTTATACTTTTTGACAAGTACAAGAATGCTGTCTAGTTTTGGTGTTTACATTTTAAACATATGTTTTCTACTTCCTTGCGAAATACATCACCTGATTATAGTGTATAAAAGAACACAATAAAAATTTAAATCTCAAAGGAATAGAAAAATTTATTATTACAAGTTCACCTAGGTAAATGCTCAAACACAGATAGGGGCCAAGATTCAGAAAGAAATATGTCTAAACTTCAGTGAAGACGGAGAAAGATTAAGACTGTGTTGGTTACAGTTCATGTTAGAAGAGTCCATATATCTACTACCACTGATAACAGGTTGTGCCCTTAGTCAAGGATAGATACAAGTGAAAATGATATAATCATATCACATAAAAGTTATGACTTCTAGGATTCTTGCCAGGAATAGGCAAGGAATAGTTAAGATCCTTTCTAATATGATCTAATTAACTTCATACTTTACCACAACTCTTTTGATAAAGAACAGTTACACTATTTTTATGGAAAATCTACATCTATAACTTTTGTGTCAGTGAGAAATAAATGCAAAAATGTAGAACCTTTAAGATCTGAACAGCCATACACATTGTTGCTGCCCACAACGCCCTTCTGCCTGCGCTCAATGCACTATGATACAGTTCCCGAGCTTAGGGCTAGGGGCTGGAGGTTGAAACATGCAAAGACACACAAACTCACAGAGACAGACAGGCAGCACAGACAGAGGGACAAAGACACGGACTTCTAGTCACTGGTAAGAAGCCCTTTATTCAATAGCACGATGGAGGCTTATATACCCAAGAGTCAAGTGGGTCAACAGGTGAAAACCTTTTCCTCTGATTCTCAAGGCAAAGCAACACATGCTCGTGAAGCAGAGCTGATAAACAACTTTGACACAGCTTTTACTAACTCAAATCAGACATAAAGATCTCTTCAGGGAAGAGCTGCTGGAGGCCAGGACTCCAAATGATCCCAACACATTGTCTTCAATGTTTCTTGTTCTACCCAAGGAAGAATGAGAGTCCAGACCAGTCATCTACATAGTATGCATAGATTTCAACCATATTAATATTTCTTATGCAAACATGCTCTCCCATCACATTTTCTGAATTCTTTGGAGACACAGCAAAATAAGTATAATGAGTTTAACTTCATCAGAAAGAAGAACACAGTTCTTCTCTCTATTAGCTACCTAAACATGCATCTGAAGTTGGTAGAGGAAAAGATTATTCTTACTATTCTGCATAAAACTCTTGGATACAACCTGGCTAAAATGATCAGTTAAGAGATGTGAAGAAATGATAGAACTTTGTGTTATTCATAAATATTTGCTTGTTGTCTTTGTAAATTAAATATAGTTTTGCTGTTCCTGGTTTAAGCTTGATTCCAGGGCATAGGTGTTTATATGTTATAAGTTTATCGTGTTCTTTGTAGAAAAGTCCACCATGAAATACAACTTCACAAAAAAGAAGGAAATGTGGAACAGAAGCAAATCATACAAGCATGGTTCTGGCCTCAGAACCAATTTCCCAAGAGTGGTGGCAATGGAACCCTGACTAGAGAAAAAGTCCATTAATGATTTAGGGGTTCTTCCAGAGACATTAACTCAGGTGAAGCCTGACTTTTCTATAGGAAATACTTTCAGAAAATGTCTGTATGAACCAAAGTTAGAGTTTATTAGGAAAAAATTTTAACCTATTTGTAAGCACAAGTATTGATAGAAGGAAAAAATACACCAGAGAAAGGAAGAGAGTCAAACAAAAAATGTGTGGAGAGTTCTCAAAAGAATGCCAAGTTTCAGTCTTAACTATGGATATAATGAATGTGTATGTGTGTGTGTGTATTTGTATATATATAATATTGAATATAATTTTGGTGAATCTAAAGTTAAACCTTAAAATTTGTTAAGAATCTATAAAAACTACCCCTCCAACCCATTTTTGGTTCTGCTAAATGAGATCACAAGGCTGTTGGAGAAGTGCCTTAGAGAGGATTGTAGCCTCATAAGGTGAAAACAGAAGTCACAAGGGTTTCTGAACAGAGTTAGAATATACCTTTTACTGTAAATAGTCATTCTTGTGATCTTATTAGAAAAAAGTTAAAGGTTTATATTTTAGAGAAGAAGCAGGTCACATTCAAAGGTTATATATGCTTAGGCCTTAGATATGTCCATTGCATTTAAAAAATAGCTTGTTTGAAACATCTTTATAGGAAAGGAATATTTTCTATATGTAGGTAGGAAATCTTCAATGTAAATGTTAGTTGTTCTGCAATGATGAACTTCTGATAAAACACCAGAAAGAGTTGGTCCTTTCTGTTCCCATATCTCAACTTTGGATGTCGTTCTCTCTTGCCTCACTTGCATCCTATTAAAAACCATATGACCATGATCGTGTGATATGGTCCGTTCTCACAAAGGTCAGGAAATGGAATGACTATTTCTGGACAACATTTTCATTTTCTAGTTATCTTTCAATACTTTTTCCAAAAAGACAAATTAAGGTTCTATAAAATGTTTGCTGAGACCCCTCGGATTTAGGTAAAGATACCCAAAATGTTCTTGATTCATCTCCTATGCCTGCAATCACCCTTAAACAAGAGTTGGCTTTCTTACACCAAATCACATGGCTTTTTGAGTAGAGTTTAAAATCTTATACCACAATCACTAGACATGAGTCATCCTTCTGTCCCGTGTATTCACTCTGAATACATCTGTTCATCACCCTGTTGCTCTCTTGATTATAAGATCAACTTTCCAAATGTTTGGCTCAGAAAGCATTGTCATGCAAGTATTCAAGATGACCCTGAATATTTATTACTTCATTTCACCTCATATATAAGCATTGAATTATCTCACATCATTACAAGGATGACAACAAAAAGATCCCAGGAGACCATATTCACATGATTATGCTATTGTATATTATTATACTTACTATTGTTAATCTCTTAATGTGCCTAATATACACATTATTTTATCATAGGTATCTGTCCTTCTTAACATTCACTGTCAAATTGACTCTGACTAGAATCACGTGAAAAGAGAGTATCAGTCAAGGGATTACCCAGGTCAGATTGGCCTATGGGCAAGCCTGTGGAGGCTTGTCCGAGTTGTCAATTGATTTATCAGGGCTTGCATCACTATGGGAATTAAGATATCCTAGGAAGGTAAGACTAGACTGTCTAAGAAAATTAGCTAATCATGAGCTTGTTCTTAATGGTTTTCTGCATTCAAGACTCTGTTTGAGATCCTATACTGCTTCCCTGGGTGATGAACTATTATAACCTGTTGCTTGAAATCAACTGCTTCCTCTCCTAAATTGCTTTTGGTGATGATATTTGTCACAGCAGCAGAAAGGAAACCAAAGCAGCACAAAAGTATGAAATAAATAGTACATACAAGAATAACACTGTTTGTGACATCAGGCACCCTTGCCGGCCAATGGAATGTGCAGACCAAGTACAGCAAACAGCAGAGAGTAGCTCTAAGTATGGCTCAGCAAAAAATTATAAAATCACTTAAAACATTATGAGACTTTTTTCTATGATGTTTTAAAAATCAATTGTGCAGTTTTCAGGTGTGAAGTTTGTAGAAGACAACATAGTCCCACAACGTCAAAAGACTACACACCTCAGTGAAGGCTTTAGCCTGTATCCTACAGAAAGAAGGAAACATTATAGTGCATGGAAAAACTTACATGTTCTCAAATTAAATTAGACACTTGAGGATTTAGGAGTTAGTTGATTATGTAAGAAAAAATTCCTCAGTTCTTCTTTCTCTCCAATAAGAAAGAAGAAGCCTAAGGCCTCAATTCTAACTGATGAAGAGATATAAACCTGATGGCAATACTGAAAAAATTAATCACTCATCATTCTTGACCTGGGAAATGAAGAGGAGGGGTGTAGTATCCTGGATTAGATTAACATTCTTTAATGTCACTTCGCAGATTTTTGTCATAACACTAATGTAGAAATTTCATAAGGGCTGGAGAGCAATTGATAGCACAGTGTAGGCAAATGTCCTAGCTGTGATTCATTGAACAAAAACTAGAGATGTTCAGATGTTTGCACTCAACACTTGAACTGAATGTGTTTGGCTACTGGTGCCCTTCTGCTGTTTTCAGCATTTCTCTCCAGTTACATTGTTTGCCATGGAAATTCCCAGAAAGCCATCTCTCTCCTACTCTTTTGCATACGCTCTTAGAGTTCATGTCCCAGCTGTGTCTTGTGCCTGCTCTCTCCTTTAACTCAAATCAAAATTTTTATTTCTCAAAAGCCAGAGACTTCCAGCAAGGACTAAGCAATCTTTTCCAAGTGTCTACGGAGTGCGTGTTATGTGACATAACATTTGTAGGAGAGAGGTTACCAGCAGCTGAAGTGCTTTCAACTCAACAACTTGAAACTTCACTGTAGGTTATCTTTTGAACTTTATCCAATCACTCTAAGCCAAACCAGCTCAAATGACAGTTAATGCTAGAGTTATACAAATGTATGCTTACTCAAATTTCTGTTCATTGGAATTTTGGCTGAGTTTATATGTCAAGAATATAAGCAAGCAAGTGGTGTAATGTATTTAATTTTTGTTCAAAATCTCAAATTGCAATGGGAGCCTTAAAGTCAAAACATGTTATAATCATGTTGTAGTTAGCTGTAAAAAATATGTTGACTTAGCTTATTCGGATCTGTGTAATGTTATCAAAGTTCACTTTTTACACAAACACATTTTCAGTAATATGCTGGGAATTATTTTCATATATCATGAGGTTTGATAGGTTTTCAATAATATCTTCTAGACAATACAAACGTAGTTATTAGCATCTTTCACTAAGAATCTTTGTTGTATATTTATGACCTTCATAATGAGAACAATTTCTCTACTTTCTGCCCTTACTACTTGTTTGTATAACCATTTTACTCAAATTCCTAACAAGATGCCCTTTCTAGAAAACTTTATGATACTTTCAAAGATATGATCCACAATGCAATCTCATTCAATTGAGTAAAATATCTTGGCCAGATCATTCTGAAATGGCTAGAAGAGAAAGTCAGTGGTAAATATCATTGTAGTACCACACCTGACCCAAAGGCAGGGCATGATAAATGCAGCTAATTTCATTTAATATGAATCATAGTAATATGATTACTACCTATACTACTAATTACTACATATTCAAAGGAAGTTCCTTATAATTACAATGATTATTACCAGAAATGCTAAGTATACCAATAAGTGTATATGTAACTGTATCATTTGGGCATGAGAACATATCTTTATGTGCACATTTACAAAAGATGCATGTGAATATATACATGTATGTGTACATGTATGTACCCATAGGCACATTCTTAATACATATATGTGTATCTCCTATATATTATCCCAAATGAGGGTTCCATAACTCTATTATTGCTCTTTAATACAGTGACAAAGTAGACACCTTACATCTGTTCTCCTATACAGGAAACTCAGGATTAGAAATTTTTTTCCCAGTCTGTTATACTCTACATGACTAACCTAATGCATCAGCCATGTCTCCAAACCCAGCTTCAGAAAAGTGGCACACCCTGCCTGCATGGCAAGAGTTCCACATTTTGAATTAGTAAGAATTACTTTGAATCTATGGAGGGAAAAGCCATGAGTTCTTGCCATGCGTTCATGAACAGTCAGGATCCGGAGGGCAAGCAACTTTGAAGTTGTTGTTAATTAGTGAGAACATGAAAGTTTGATAAAAAAAAAAAACTTTTGCCCTTTGTTTCCCAGGTAGGTAATTTTATGATATGCTAGTTAGGATGCCCTGAAGAATCTGACATCAGTCACCTCTCTTGAGGACGACTTGGAAACACATTCCTGTACTGTGACATTTTCCTTCCATGCTCTCCTTCCTGTTACCATTCATCTCTGGATGAATGTTCTTTTTGGAAACCCTGGTCTCAGACTTCTTTCCTCAGGATAACACTGCCTAAGAAGTAATATTAATTCAAGGAATGGAAACGTTGAGTGATACTCACCATATTGCTCTAGTTCAGAGAACTTAGAAATAATTGACTATTTGAAAGATTAAAACAAAACAAAATTTCTTAACCTCTTTAAGTAGGCAAATAAATTCTATTGATTTATAGATTTTAAATTTATTCTAGTTTTCATTATATGTGCTTCTGTAAGGTGGTGTGCACCTGACCATGAAGGTGCAGAGTCCAACAGAGGGGGTCAGATTCCTGAAGCTGGAGTTACAGGTGGTCATACCTCCTGGGAATGGAACTTTGGTCCTCTGTGAGGGTAGTGTATGCTCTTAATCATTGGCACATCTCTTCGGCCCAATTTTAGCTTATTTTAACCATGTCAAGTTTTATTTTACAATATTCTATAGCAATTTTTTGATATTTTATTTGGAATTAAAGATCTTTAATTTAGAAGGAGCAGTCAGTATGTTTATCCATTAAGCCATCTTTCTAGCCGCAGAAGATACATTATTTCGGCATTCCATGAAGCTAGAAGTGGCTATGAGGCTAGGTTCTAAGCACTCACTTGAATGAGAAGAGGCAATGACCTCTGGAGCTTCTCATTTTTTGCTTGTTTTATTTTGCTTTCTAACTTTTTATTATTTTAAAAAAGAAAACAAACTATCTTTTTTCATTTTACATACCATTCCCAGTTCCCACTCACTACCCTTCTCCCATCTCCTCCACCTTTCCCCAACCACACCCTCCATCCACTCCCCAGAGAGGGCAAGGCACATTGCTCTGAGGAAGTAACAGGGCCCTCCCCACTATATACAGGCTGAGCAAGATATCCATCCAGAGAGAATGGGTTCCAAAAAGCCAGTACAAGAATAAGGGACAAATCCTAGTGCCACTACCAGTGGCCCCACAGTCTGCCCCAACCTTACAAATCTTCCCCACATTCAGAGGGTCTAGCTTGGTCCTATGCTGGTACCTTCCCTGTACCCTGTCCGGCCAAAGTTGGTGAGTTCCTATTAGCTTAGGTAATCTATTTTAGTGGGTGTCCCCATCTTGGTCTTGACTTCTTTGCTCATGTTCTCATGCAATCCCCATTAAAATCCCAACACAATTCTTTGCTGATCTAAAAAGAACAATACTCCACTTCATATGGAAAAACAAGAAATCCAGGATAGCCAAAACAATCCTGTACAATAAAGGAACTTTCAGAAGGATCACCATCCCTGATATAAGTCCTATTATAGAGCTACAGTAATGAAACAGCTTGGTATTGGCATTAAAAACAGACAGGTTAACCAATGGAATCAAATCAAAGGTCTGGATATCAATCCACACACCTATGAACACCTGAATTTTGACAAAGAAACTAAAATCATACAATGGAAAAAAGAAAGATTCCTCAAAAAAGTGGTGCAGAGTTTTTTTTGACGCATGAATAAAAGAAAATGGTGCTGGCATAACTGGATATCAACATATAGAAGAACGCAAATAGATCCATATCTATCTCCATGCACAAAATTCAAGTCCAAATGATTAAATACCTCAATATAAATCTGAACCTGATAAACATATAAATATATAAACATAATATAAATATAAGCACTATACCTGATAGAAGACAAAACGGGAAGAAGCCTTCAAAGCATGGGCACAGGAGACCACTTCTTAAATATAACACCAGTAGCACAGACATTGAGAGCAACAATAAATAAATAAATTGGACCTCCTGAAACTGAGAACCTTCTGTAAAGCAAAGGGCACAGTCAATGAGATTAAAAACAGAACTTCTCTTAAGTTGAAGCAAATACATGTGTCCCAGAATTCTTCACTTTCACTTCTGATTCCTACCTGGAAAATGGTTTTGATTATAGGATGTCTAGAGGCAGTTTGAAAAGAAGAGTACTCTCAGGATGTATTCTGGAGGAATAGTCAAGCAGAAGTTAGGGTCCTTCATGACATACAATAACTATCCAGGACGTGAGTTTTTCACCTCTAGGCTTATATACCAATGAGAAGAAACAATTTACTATTCCTTCAACTCTCTGTGACTTAGAATTTATCTATCGCATGCATTAAAGAAAAAAATCCCAACATTAAAATCTGATATACCTACAGCTACTGGGTATTTATTTAAATAGTGGTCCTGATCAGGGTTCTTACTATTCCAAGGGATGTTTGAATAGTTGAGCACATTTTTCACTTGTTAGTCACATATGATGAATGCAGAACAGAAATAAGATTAAACAAGCCTTTAGACCAAAGATTTTTATTTTGCAAAAAATATGCTAGTAATGTTAAAATTGAGAAACTTGCATTGTCTTTGAGTACGCCTGCCTTCTTCATACATATTGACCAATCTATACAAGAATTTACTCAAGTGGTTCCTGGAATAAATTCACTCATTGCTTTTCTTTTAGCTGTATCAACTGAATCTTCCCCATTTTCTCCTTTAGAGTGGCAAAGATAGAGGAGCAATTCCTACAGATTTCCCAGCCCTGTCTGACGACGGGAAGAGGTTACTGATGGAAAGTAGAACAAAGAGGAAATGTGACTTTAGTGCAATGGATGAAATACCAGAGAGAATCTGTCTGTATTCACTTAATTGTTTTTTGTTTATAGCTAAAGACATTTGCCACCAAGGGAAATGTTGGAAAATGCATTCAATTATTCTCTCTGCATTTGTTAAGTCTTCAAGAAATATTCCATTCATTTTCTTATTAAAAATAAAAGACACTCATCACAGAATGTTTAAAAATCATTATTACTGAGCAAAGAAAAGAAAATTATAATCATCCATAATCCCAACAGAGCAGGAAAAACTATTAACTCTGCAATCTGTATGAATCCAGAATCTCTCTATGCATACATATTAAATTAGCATATAATTGAAACCACATTCTACCTTTTTATAACCAGCATATTTTTTCCCTATTTGGAAATAGTACCCTTTCATACCAGTAATTATTCATCTACCATCCAGAAAACCAGGCCTATGCATTAAAATGGGAAAAAATTTTGTCACATTTCTAAGTATCAGAGTTAGTGAGTTCACGCTCTGGTTTTTGTTTTTTTTTTTTGTTTCTCATATTTTTTATTTAAAAAAAACTTTTTTTTTACATGCCAACCCCAGTTCCCCTCCCTCCCCTTCTCTCATCCCTCCCACTTCTTCTCCCCCATTCACTCCTCAAAAGGGGCAAGGCCTTCCTTGAGAGTCAACACATTCTAGCATACCAACTTGAGGTAGGGCCAACAACTTCCCCACCATGAAGACTGAGCAAGGTATGAAGCTTGATCTGTTGGCAGAGGCCCTGGAAGTCACACCAGGACCTATCCCATGAGGATGACCTGGCTTTTTCAAGCTCTGTTTTCAGGGTGACTAAATTCCGTAAAAACATATGGGGTTTTTTATCCGTTGCCTCAGAACCCACATGATCTCTGTTTTACTACTCCCAAACATACACTGACAGCGACAATAATGCACATCTCGTTAGACATTTCATCATTGTTGCAAATTCATGAAAAAAAAAACAAAAAATGGAGGACAGATCCATATTAGCTGATAAATTTGGAACGTTCAATTCAACAGGGCCAGCTCCATCTCTGTTAAGCCTGTGACAGGATGGAAACATTATGGAGGAAGACCATGAGAGAGGAAACCCATTCTCCCTGTGACAGCCAAGAAGCAAACAAGTGCTAGGATGAGACCAAGGACAAGATAGACCCTTGAAATAGAACAACCCACTTCTTCTAACTAAGACCCCCGCCCCGATTCAGGATCCCCCCATCTCCCAAGGATTTTGGATTTAGAATCAGTCAATCACTATATTAAGCCATTGATTTTGTCATATTCAAGGGCCTGTGTCCTGTGGAAACACTTTTACCAGCATGTTCAGTGGTATTCCTAAGTAATCTCCTAGGCATATCTCAGTCAAATCAACTTCGCAATCAGGTTAACCATACATTGCATTTTCAGATAAAAGCAATCTGATGTTGTACATATTTAATTCCCATTGAAGGTTGTAAGAAGAAAAACTCCTAATGTAAAAAGAAACGCCCAGTTTATGACTATCTTGAAGAATTAACTGAAAGATGTTAAAAAGAGGCAGCTATAAAGAGAATTTTCCCACTTAAGAAAGAGCTATATTCTGAAATGAAATAAATGTCTTGAAATCTGTAATTCTCTGAATTGTAATCATGTTCATAAATGTGTATGAAATTACCAGGGTAATCACTGTAGTGAAGAACTCTTCAGCTGCCTCACAAACCCAAGAAGCAGTAGAGGCTTTTCTTCTATGATAAAGTATATGCCATATCTTATAATCTCAGTGTTCAGGCAGCAGGAAGGCAGATGCCACAATGGCTCACTGTTTGGATTTTCTTCAATGAACTGCATTAGCACATTAACATGAGAATCAAGCTTATTGAAACTTGTGTCTAGGAGGCTACTTCAAGCTATTTTCTTTTGAAAAATCTCAATTTCACAAACCCATTTTAACAGGTCCACAGGAGGTTAGTCATAGATGACAAGCACACATCCATGACTTCTGTTTTCCCTTTTCAATGTTCGTAAGACCATGGCCTTTCTTAGATCATGGTCTCTGCTGCGTTCACACTATTAGTCAACAATACTGAATGGACAGGCATGGGCTAATAATATGCAGATATACACACAGATTGGTGCAAGAGACATTAAAGCAGGTGTTCTAAAGTGTCCCAAACTAAAACTAGATTCCAATAAGTTTTAGAAAAAAAAACCTTGCACTTCAATATACAATTACACAAAGTCTGTATTTTACCCTTTGAAATTTTCCAGTTGTGTTTCTATCAGACTTGTGAATTATAGGTAACTGATACTGCTACAAAATACTCATTAAAAAAGGAACTCATGCTGATGAAAAGATAGCTTCTCTATCCTCATTACATAGTAAAAAGATTTTTTATTATGAGTCAGAAAAAGTGTTAACTAAGCAGGCTTGAGTTACTCAAGCCCTAAACTATGCATATTTCAAAGGACCTGCTCCTCATAATCTCTGAGGTTTTAGGACATTCTAGCCAGTAAGAATGCTTTATATGTTCTTTAATACATAGGCCTCTCTAAACTATCGGATAACACTGCTCTTACAATGTAATCCACATTAAAAACTGATTTTGTCTTGTATTAGGTTTAGTGAACAAAGACAGTCATTTAAGCATTGCAATGTTTATATGAATGACCTCTAATAAAGTCTATGGATACCGTCACATAGGGGAACTTCCTTTTCATATTTATTTTTTTTTGGTTTTTTTTGTTTGTTTGTTTTTGAAAACTTATATTTACTTATTTTTTATTTTTTTTTGTTTTTGTTTTTTTTTTATTTTTATTGTTAAAAGAAAAATTTACATTTACTCCCCTTGTTCCCGGCCCTCCCGCTCCCCCACCACCCCACTGCCCTCCCCCTGCTTCCTTATGATGGTGCAGGATACCCTGTCCTATGGGAAGCCCAAGGCCCTCCCCCCTCCATCTCAGTCAACTAACTTAATTCTTATGCAATCAATAAATTGGCCAAGTCGTGAGAAGAAAGTAACTAACTACATTTATCTAATCTTCAACCCAATCGAAGATCTGAGAAGGGAAATAACATTACCTGAGTGATTAGGAAGTGCAATCAAACAACTTCCAAAATATGTAACAAGTCACAGAGACAGCTGGCTACCTGGGCAATCACCCAAAGTCACATTTGCAGTGTTGAAGCAACCAACTTTTCATATTTATTTTAACTTTTAGTTATGTATATGAGGGTGGAGGCTGAGATGTGCACATGGGTGCAGGTGTTCTCAGAGGCCAGACAAACGTGTCAAATTTCCTGGAACTAGAGTTGCAGACACTTGACAGCTCCCCAACTTGGGTCCTGGGAACCAAACTCGGGTCTTAACTGTGGAGTCATCTCTCCAGCCCTGAGGTTTTCTTCATTTAGAGGTCACACATCATTTCTTGGAGACTTACGTGCTGTTCACGTCTACAGTGATGGATAACTGGAAGTCTGCCTGAACTTTGTGTCAGTAATGTTTTCATCTTCACTGATTTTAGTCTACATGTGATTAACGCAATCTGTGAACACCACAGCCACAGGAATATTGGTTTTTGAATTTCGTGAGTTTTAAGAAATCATTAAGCCTGGGAACATCCTTTCACACTCTTTCTAATCTTTAGTATTCATATGTTTAGATTCATTGGTTTAGATTTGTTCATCTGAAGCATCCATTCTCTTTTTAGCAACTCAGACAAAATGCTTAAAATCTCTTCATTTTAAACAAATTAATCACTGTTTTAGGATTTAAAATATCTTACAGCAGAACAAAGTTTCTTCAGCTTGATATCAAGTACCTCTTACATAAATAAGGACAAATTACTATCCCTTTCTCTTGAACTTTGTTAATTAGTATGCTAGACCCAAATACCACAAGGACTTACTTAACAAGGAGAGACAAAGACAAGTTGTTCTACATGTTTTGTCAGTAGCCACGCTATGAGCAGGCTGCTGAGAAACTCTCAGGAGGAAAGTTCGTGAGTGTCTAGTGGCATACAAGTCAGCTAGCAGGACAGCCAAGCTAGAGAACGACCCTTCATGAAGCAGAAACTCACAGGACCAAGAAAACTACACTGATGTTTTTCTACTGTCAAGTTGGCTGAATTTTACAACTTGTTTAAGCCCATAGGGGATACCGTCCTTTCTAAGTGGCAAACCATGATTAACACGTTTATTTCTTCAATAGAAAACTATTTCTAACACTTCTTCTGCTAATAATAAACAACCCCGCTTGTGTAAAATTTCCACTGAAGAGTGCTAAATTACCACCTCTGGAGGTGTTGATTCCTGATGAAGGTGCTTTCTGTGATGTGCCCCTTGCCCACCCATGAGGAGTTAGTTCCTGAAAGAAAGTACTGTGATTGCAGTACACCCTAAGGTATAAATTAGCTAACTGGTACAAGCAAACAGTTATCACACTGTTCATACCCAAATGGTCTTAAAGCAAATTTCCTGCAAACAAAATGGCAGTAGTAGGGAGAATCGCACAGAAGCTCAAAGCATTCATTATCATCGTTTTGGTCTTTACATCTTCTTTTGGGAAAGCTTTGTATTATGTTCCAATGCCTTTGTCATTAATCAAGTTGTCACATATCCCATGTGTGAAGAACATTATCAGGTAACCGAGATCTGAAGTTGAGCAACTCTTGCCTTTTTCATGACAAGAAATAAAAGTAAAGACACCCTTACTATTGATCTACCAGGTGATAATAACTTAGCAAACATAACATTTGGCTGTTCTAATAATTTTTGAAGGTTGGAATTATGACAACAAATAAAGAAAAACTGAGATAAACAAAAAGGTAGCATAACTGACCCCACAACAGGACAGTCTACATTGCAGCCAAAACAGATGCCTTCACCAACAGTCTCTCAAGTAATACATCACTTCCACTTCCAAAATGAAGTTGAATTAATATAAAATGAAAGCATTAGTAGCTAAACTTCTCTTTCATGAGATAAAATTGAGGAGAACCACTGTGAAAAGGAGTTAAATCTGATCAATGTGATGATATAATCAGCTTTACAGAAAAAGGTCTTAGAGAAATTCAAGCAGAGAAACTCAAGCAGGTGGCTATGAAGGAACAGACCAACATAATTTACTGAAAAGAAGAGAATGAGTAGATCTTCATTTTGCTACTGGAAAAACCGAGGTTTCCTTTAAGAGTCTAAGTTTCATTAATAAAAGAGTTGAGAAATTGACTCAGTGGTCATCTAAAGGACAATGTTATTAAAATTTAAAAGAAAAATGGTATATACTAGGTGAAAATCCCTCTGGCTGCCAGGAAGAAGGATGGAAGAAAAGCCATGGCTTTTAAGTTAGACAACAATTAAAAAACAGAAAATTCATTAAGAAAAGAAAGCACTCTCAGGAATGGAAATGGGCTAGTCAGGTAAGGAAAGAAAGGAGCTCAGTTTGCTTTTTATAGCCTCCTGTCTTCCTCTGGTTTCATGGGCTTTTTTGGCAAGCATGCTCTCTTTGTTAGATGATGCCAAAGTAAAGAAGGGCTTCTAGTCTTCCTCCAAACTAGCTACTTTTATGTTTATCTCGATGCCATTTTCTTTGGCACCCTTTGATAGTGTGACAAATTATTTATTATATAGTGATTAAATATTTAAAACAGATTGTATGTACATATTGATATCATAAATACGTTATCAATTACTAACATTTTCAGAAAAATTAACTTGATTTCATGCATATGTATTAATAGAAACAACACTTATTTTTTGTTATTTGGTGTGCTTATCTTTTATGGACATAAAAAAACTACAAGTGAAAACTGAAAACTAGGGGGTATACAAAAGAATTGAAATTGAAATTTAAAAAATCCAAAGTTATTTCTAAGGTCATTTTTCTTAGATATCTATAAACTAATTAATCAGAACTGCAGAGGCAATGGTTCATTTCTATTGCCTATTTGACTAGGTTTAGAATCACCATAGAAACACTCCTGTGGATTTCTCTATAAAGGTGATTCTAGAAAAGAATAAATGAAGAGGAAAGGCCATGTTGTATATGGACAGCACCAATCTCTGGGCTGGGGTCCTGGACTAAATAAGCAGAAGAGAGTGAGCAGAACACCAGTGTTCCTTCCTACTTCACTACTGTGCCCAGCTACCTCATCCTCCTGCCCCTAAGGACTGTATCCCCTGGAACTCTTATCCACAATGTACACTTCTACCCAAAACTGTTTATTGTCCAATATTATGTCATACCAATAAAAAGAGTGATTAATTATTTTTTCTTATGTATGTTCTCTTAAAATTTACTAAATTTCCTTTAAGCTTTTTTTTAAAAGAAAGTGGAACTGATGCTTTGTTTTATTAACTTCAAGATACCCATCACTTTACCTGTCTATCTTACAAAAGCAGAAATACATGGGATCTACTGTATCTGCAACACTTTCAACCTTCAAAATGAATGGAGAACTCAACAAACCTTACAGACCTGACACCTTAGAAGCAGCAGTTTTATACCTAGTAAGTCTTTCCAACAAAGCTGACTCCTCCCATTGTTTGTCTCCTTTGTGGAAATTCCTCTTTCCTGATTGCAGGATCCTCTTTCCCAACTGTTCTCTCTGCTTGCATCCAACTTCTGTTCCATACTGAGAAGACCAGGCAATCTTCTAGAATGGTCACATTATGCCCCTTGTTCTCAGGCCTCCAGCAGCTTTGCTTTCAATTATAATGAAAACCAACTGTCTTGAAAACGTGCAATCACAAGAAGTCCCCAGATAATTATGCTACCTAAGACTTTCCTTTCTTACGAGAGAAACATCCCCAGAACCTTTATAAACAATCATGCCACTCCCTTCCTCTACTCAATCACCTTGTTGTAACTTGTCCTTTGGTCACATGCCTGTATCTTTAAAAGGATGTAAAGTACAGGCAAATAAGGACTGCTTGTTCATTGCTGTAGCCTGGACATAAATGAAACTTCTTAAAAACCGGTTGAACAAGAACCAATTGAATGAATGAATAAATGCTTAAGTTGAAATCTTTTAGAGTTATTAAACCTTAAGTAGGAAATAAAATCTGATGGCTGATTTTCAAAGGTGCCTCAGGCCAGCTTAATTCCAACTACACATGAACAGAAAACTCTAGACCCCAACTCATGCCTTCTAGTCTACCTGTTTTCCTCACCCAAATTCTCTTGCCTCCCTCTCCAAACTACAAGCTTACAGAAGAAAATCACCTTGCCTGAAAGGTTGTGTGCCTGATAAGCTTTAAAATAAGCAGGATGTAAAGGTACATATGAAGGCGCCCATAGGTTTGGTTTAGATGACAAACGTAAGTGACAGAGATAAAGATGAGACGTAGATGTGTACCCTGTCTGGTTACTGAGCCAAAGTAGTGATTGGACAAATGATTTGCTTGTGTTGGGGTTTAAAAACTATCCTCTTTACTCAATCAGCACTTCCAGAGCTGTAAAAGGCTTTGCCTTGCTTTTCTACTTTCACAATTCAGAGTCTCCATGCCTTTTGCTCTTATTACAAAGTGAAAACCATTGTTCCCCAAATGAAGAAAAAGGGTATTTCTCGATTTCCAAAAAAAAAAAGTAAAGCAGGGACCAGAACTACCAAAGTCCATTTACTTCTAGGGAGAGATGAGATAAATGCAAAGGTCACTGAATATAAGCAGCAACTAATACTTGCAAGTCTGGAGTGAAAGGGAATGGGAATAGGGTGGAGCTTAACTTCTCTAGGGCCTCACGCATATATGAAGAAACATACTTAAAAGTTGTTACTTGTGCTAGAAACAAGATGTACAATGCTTTAGAAATCAAAACAAGGAGAGTACATATGGTCAATAGTCAAATGTTAACAGTGAATATATTTTTAAAATTCAAATAGTCATGTTTCAGACCACTAAGTATGTGCTTGTGTGAGAGAGAAGCTGGATAGTAAAACTATGAGACCCAGTCTAAGTATTGGGAAACTGTGGTTAGAATAACTCATAAGGTTTGAATTATCTATAAAATTGAAGCTTTCCACTAAGAAAAATTCAGCAGTTCCCAGTAATACAGTTAAACAAAATGATCCTTGCCTGCAATTCACTATCACCTTTGAAGCTTTTCTAAGAACCCTGAGCCTGGATAACGCCCCAGATAAATGAGGGAATCTGAGGTGCTCCATGTTACTCCCATGTGAAGATAGAGTTGAGGGCTACAGCTACCAGTCAGGAGAAGAAAATTGGATTGGTCCATTCAAAATACTGGATTGAACTGAGAATGTCTTACAATTGCAAACTAATTTCGAATTTGTCTGAGTTCAAACACATCCAGACATAGTGAATTGGAAAGGTGGGCCCCTTTCTACCTGTTTCTTAACCAGCCTTCCTGATTAATCTGACACACTAAGTTTGAGGCACCCTATAGCATTGCTATAGCTAATAAACAAAACTATAGTGAGTCCAATGAGGTACATTTAATATTGATTATAGTTTAATGCCTACCTGAAATTTCCATTTTACTGGGAATCTTGTCCTTTGTTTGTCAAGTCTATAGTAAGGAATAAAATGTGCTTCAGATGAACCAGAGTTTTTAAGTTTAAATGCTTAGAAGAAATGACATCATCAATTAATAGAAAGAAGAAAATTACTGGAAATAGATAAATTTGTGGAAGATTGTGAGCTTTATTGTATAACAGTGGTGATTAAATTGTCCTGGGAATGTCACATATTCTCTACTGGAAAAGGGAGAATTCAAATATTTGTACAAATTCAATCATTTCAAAAGTATGTCAATGGAAAAGTTGCCCAAAGCCTAAAATTTTAGGGTCATACCTATTTTGGGGAGAGGAGACACATAATCAAGACTATGAATAAGAAAGATACACTCCTTAAGTAAACACCATTTTAAAAATGTGTGTAAACATTGTATTCTAAATTACTAGTTGCTATTTGACTGTGTGTGTTTATACATAGCTCTGGTAAGCTTTGGAAAAGTAGGCACCGGAGACAGGAGCTCTGTGGAAATGTAATAACTGTGATCCTAGCATATTAAGATATACATCGGGGACACTCAATTAATTTTCAATTAACCCTCCTAAAGAGAATAACTAACTGGATTAAAAGTTTGGAATGAGATTAGAAAGAAACTGGTCTATATAATAAATATATAGTTTGGAATGAAAATGAACCTAACCCAATAGCATAAGATAATACAGTTCTGGGTTCAAGACACAAACATTGCAGCAAGGGGTTTTCTGTGTTTAATGTTATAGTTTTAATTTAGTGTTTTATGAATTAAACTCAAATGGTTTAACAGTAAATGAGAAAGGATATTAGAATTATAAAATAATCAAGCTAGAACAATGATGTCACACGAACAGCATAGTACATAACATTTTATTTCCTAAGTATCCTCTTGTTATAACAAGCAAGGAAGACATATCTTCTGGTGATCCATGTGTTTGGAGGGATGCTCTTACACTCAAAAATGCAGATTTTATCCTTCCAGCAACTCCACCTCCACAAACCTTGTGATCCTTTGTTGTATCATTGCAAAGAGAATTGGTTGCAAAAGTTAGTCTTCATCTCGATGGAAGAATTTATTGCTCCTATAAAAGGCAGGTCCCCCAAGGTTCACTGATTCCGCTCTGCTGAAGACAGAGCAAGGAACATCTAGGGATTTTTTTGTATTGTTTGACTAGGTCATTTTAGCAAGCATGGACAGAGGTGGTGAATAGCTGAAGATATTAAAGTAAGCTCAGCCTAAGGGGAAAAGTAGAGAACAGACATTTAGGTTGTTGAAATAAAAATGAACCTCATTTGAGAAGGTCCATGCAAGAAGTAATTCAACCTGTTTCATTCTCTAGGAAGTTAGCTGGGCACTTGTACTGAATCAGTAAATCACATATTGTAGCTACCTCTTTGGACAATGTATTAGTTTCCTGTTGCTGCTGAGACAAATCACCAAGTATTTTGCTGTTTTAAAGCAACACAAGTGGATAACACTCCTGATTGCTAGTGTACAAAACGGGTTTTTCTGATCTCAAAACGAGATGCTGTTCAGGCTGCTTTCCTTTGGGGACTTTTGATCAGGAGTCCATATCCATGCCATCTAAAGTGACAGGTGACTTCCTGCCTTTTCAGTGAAGGCTTGTCTTCCTTACATTATCTTTTAGGTCTCTTTTTATCTCAATAAAGACTTCTGTGGTACACTGAGATAGCTAATCTAAATAATACACAATCATTGCACATGTCAAGATCATGAACTTAATTTAGCTGCAAAGTCTTGTTGGCCATACCAGGGAATTTCACAGCCTCTGTTGATTAAGACAAAGGGATTTTTAGATTTATCACACCTATCACAGAAGAGGAAAAGTTCTTTGGATTCTAATTTGAATGCATATTCTTCACCTAGGCAGAGACATAAGGAAGTAAGCATTGTGAGACCTCATAGGTGTGATGATCATTTTAACGTCTCTGTGCTCTTTCTGCTTTGTGTTGCATCAGCAGTAATAAAGGTGACCATCACCAATTCTGTGGTGATATTTTTACATCCTCAAAGGGCAGGAGAGAAGCCATTTCAGTTCTTTTATAGATCTCATGGCTAACGAAATGTCGGCAAGATTAAGACCATATCATTTCTACGAGATATATTTCATCATAAAGATGTACATGCAAAGAGGAACATTTTACCTGCTCTGGTTCCTTTTTACTCTGACATCTATCTCTATGTAGCAAAAGAGGACACAGTTTATAGATTCAGAACTCCAAGAAAAATGGAGACAAGATAAAGGTTTGCATTACTGAAAGGAGATACAAATTTGAGAATTCAACAGACACATTGTCAACACAGAAAGCACATTTCATCACAATAAAACTACAAGCATCATTAGACTTGACAGAGGTATAATATATAGAACGTGTATCCAATTAGAAACAGAGTAAGCAACCAACGACAGAAAGAAGATGGGCATGTTTATGGCCAGGTAGCTTATAATGTTATCCAAAGTACAGACCTGGACCTCTTGTTAAAGAGAAAGATGTCATACTCAGTGATGACAATCTTTGGGGTCAATGCAAACATACAGGCTTTCAGCTAGCACAGTGTATCCAGCGGCAGACAGGTGAGAAACTTGAGATGTGCTAAATGGGGAAAAAGGTACATAATGAAAGGAAAATTGAGTAAAATGGTGAAAAGAAACTTAGCAACAAAGCTAACATCCATTTTGCTAATCTGGGACCTCCAAGAGCAGAAACAGCACAAAAGAAACACAATTACAACATGAAAAGCGTGCAATGGTTAACGATATCATAAAAGGAGTATAAAGCTGGGACTTCAATGCTTCAAGGGAAAACCTGATTCAGAGGGGCTCAGATCTCATATGGAGGGTTCTGGTTTTGAAGTATGCTTAGTTAAAACACTCATTGTAGATTATTCTGTGGAATCAGAACGGTCTGGAAAGGAGAGAACAAAGGCAGAATAAAATGTGAGATAATAGAAACATTACAACAACAAAAATTGGTCTCTTTAAAAAGCCCGTGATGAACAGGAGAATGTGAAATAATATCAAAAAAGACAATGGTTTTGTTCTCTCCAACACTGAAAAGATTTCTACGTTCTTTTTTTCTGAAACTGTACTTCAGCTTAACAACAAAAGTGTACTCACATTTCAACCCCTCAAAGTTAGGTGAGGAGATATGTATTTATTCCTAATTAGAGTCCTTAACTGTGGGACAGTAAGAAAGTGCCAGGGGATGAAGCCAGGGATTTCTGTTACAGACTTTACTGAAACAATCTCTATGTCTATACTGCATCAAACACGTATTTATTGTTCCATTCTCCGTTCATTCATTTGTTTGTTTGCATTATTTAATTTTAAGTCACAGAAGAAATCTCCATGTATGCTCAATGAAACAAAAAAGTGTAATACAGAAGTTTATATACCATTACATGTATTTCCAAGTCTTCCCACTCCACTGTCCTCTGCAAAGGTAGACTTTGGTTTAGAGGGCTTGCTTTCAGATAACATGCCTGACTATGAATATGATACTTATTAACACATATTTATAAGGATATTTGTAGACTTCAGGGTGCTGTTTGGTAATTTTATTTGAAATAGTACTAAATGTTTTTCTCGTCTTACCAAATTTACCTATTTTTTTAAATTCTTATATTAATTTATCAGGTCTTTAAGATATTTATCTTTATGTTTAGCATTCCTGATAATTTTTATTCTTTTAAATAAAAACTGTGGATTATTGCATTTTATTAAATGCTTACACAGTATCTCAGCATTTAATTATGTGGAGTTTATTATTTAATCTCTTACTCTTCAGTAAATATTGTTTTGAGGCTACAAATAAATTCTAATTCTTGTCAAATAATGGGGAAGGGGATTAAGCATTTTATCCCTTATTTTGGGTGTGCTGCATATCTGAAAAACTATTTGCCTGGGTAGTACCTTTGTTTCTTGTAGCCACATGTAATGTCACTTTGTGGCTCTCAACTGGAAGACTGCCCTGTCAACAGCTCTTCAAAATGTTTGGTTCCATTTGATACGAGGAACAAAGCAAGTTTAGTGAATTGTGATTTGGTGCCAGGTTTTACCATGATTACTTATAAAACTTCAAACGATCTTCATCAAGCAGCTGAAAATAAAGAGAAAATGGTGAAAGGAAACAAAACAAAAAGTAACATTATGTGCAAAAAATACTGGTAAACAACTACAAGTTCCATCAGAAGCAGGAGGTTGGGCAGTGGAACAGAATGCTGACATGCTAAACGACAAAACAAAGCAGGCAAATGTGAGCAATGAAATATAATACCTACAAAAATCTATCAATCCAAAATGCAGTCAGAGAAAATCACCTTCAAATACAGAGGTCAAATGAGTGATGTAAACAGCAGAAAGAATTGTCAGCAATGTGTTATACCAAAAAGGCTAAAGATATTTTTCTGTTTTCAAAGATAATACTCATTGAAAAACAGTGGTCTACAGGAAAGAAAAGTGGGAATAAGTTGTAAAGTTCCAATAATGTCAACTCACTAAAGTATAGCACGACAGTTAAATTATTAAGTCCAAAGGTGTGGTGATATTTTGCTTGTGTTCTAAATAATAAAGCTTGCCTTAAGATCAGAGAGCAGAGCTAGTTAACCACAGAGGTGTGGAGGCCTGTACAGACACACAGGAAGTGATATGATTACGTAGAGAGAGGAATATAAGATAGGAGGAGATAGGAGCTCAGCCCTTTTTTTTTTTTCTGCTGAGTTGTTAGCAAGGTAAGGGTTAACTGTGACTTGCTCCTTTGTCTCTCTGATCTTTCAGCATTTACCCCTATATCTGGCTCTAGGTTTTTATTATTAATTCCAATTAGAACTTATGCAACACAAGGAAACAGACTGGCAGAAAACTCCCTGTTTCTTTGGTTCTTAAAATCTTTCCACCACCACCACCAGGCCTTCAAAATTTTACCTGAGCTTTAGCTGGGAGAGTATTTTGCAGATGTATTTATGGGGACTGAACTCTATAGCTCTGTATTTTATTAATTGTGGTTTTTCTCTAGTGGTTTCTATCTATTGCAAAGAGAAATTTCATTGTTGGGGTAAAGGATGCGGTTATCTATGGGTATAATTATAAGTAGCTGTAGATAGTTCCTAGGGATTATCTGGGTTTAGTAAATTAGTGATTGCAGATTCTCTTCCAATAATCATGAATATAAAAGAATTGAGTAGTTTTCTAGGCTTATAGTTCCAGGCATGGTATCCCATTTGTTTAGTAGGACTTAAGTTCAATTAGAGAGCTGTCACAATCTTTAATACTCATTGATCATATTGATCACAGTGCCCTGATTAATAATCGTTTGTAAAATAGGGAGTATAGTTTAAAAACTCATTGGCAAATGACATGGAATATTAAAAATATTCAATAACTATTGAATGTCCAAAAATAGGGGGGAAAGAGTTGATAGAGAAAAGATATTAGATTTAAATGAAAATACAATTCATTTTATTAAATTCAGGTGAAGTGATGCTCCAACTGAAAGCCAGAAAGTACCAGAATTATACTGATAAAATCCAACTCTATGTTATTACATAAGGCATACCTTTATTTTATAAATAACTGAAAGAGTATAAATAAAAATAATAAGGATGACATCTCAAATAACCACAAAGACATAAGCCAAACTAAAATAAATATGCACAACTGCTATTTTTCTAATAAAATAGAAGATCTACATAAAAATCAAGGTGTTTTTCAAGATGGACTGAGCAAATAAGGAAAAATGTTTGTAATGAATAAGAGCTTAAGTTATAGTAAGTCTTGCATGCCTCAAATAACATAATATTCCTCAACAGTCAAACCTTTGAAAGCTGTTTAATCAAGGTTTACTATTTCTGAGAAGAAACAACATGACCAGAAGAAACTCAGGGAGAAAAGGGTTTATTTGACTTCCACATCATTGCTCATTATCAAAGGAAGTCAGAACAGGAACTCAAACAAGACAGGAACCAAGAGGCAGGAGTCTGTGCAAAGGTCATGGCTTGCTCCCTATGGCTTGGTCAGTCTGCTTTCTCACATAAGCCAGAATCATCAGTCCAGAGTGGCACACCCCCAGTGTGCTGGGCCCTCCCCCATTGATCACTAATTAAGAAATCCTACAGATTTCCCTATAGCTCAACCTATTTTATGAAATCATTTTCTTAATTTAGGTTTCCTCCTCCAGATGACTTCAGTTTTTGAGAAATTGACACAAAACCATCCAGCACAAAAGTCATGCCTACCTTAAGCTCAACTTGAAATTGCTAATAAATGCAATGAATAACCATATTGTGTACATTAATTTTTTATATCATAATGTATGTAACACATTGATAGTAGATGGATTTTCTATTAGTCAATGAATGCATACTTAAAGCTGTGTTATTATTCTCTCATAATTTTGTTAGTCCTTATTTTGCTGTTTAGATTTTCATTTTAGAAGCAATGGGTGGTATCATATAATCCAGGTGTTCAACAGATTAAACAATAAAGATTTGTATAAAGATAATCTTTGATGTTCATTCAATAATGGAATTGTCTGACAATGTATTTGTCAAAACATAAAATAATTGATTCATGGCCCAACAGAGTATTATTATTCACAGAATGTTTGATATACACATGTGAACAAAGAGTAAATGTAATCAAACTAACTCAATTTACTAAAGAAACATTTACTCCATCCAAAACAGAAAACTAAGTATGTTTTTGATTTTACCTCTCACAGAACTTTTAAAAAAAAATCAGCCAAGGCAAGCCCCCCAAAACAAAAACAAACAAACAAATTAAAAACCAGCAGAGCTCACACCGACTTAGAGAGATTGAAGCCACAAGCACATGGCCTGCATGGGTTCGCACCAGAGCCCTTGTGCATATGCTATGACTGTGAACTTGGTGTTTTATGGGACTCCTAATGATGTGTGGGTATATTTCTGACTTCTTATTTTCTTGTTTCTCCTCATTATCACAATATAAAGCAGAAAATAACTTTAAAATCTCTCTGCCTTTTAAAAATTCAAACACTTCAAAAATCCACATCTTTTAAAAATATCCAGTATTGTTGTCTGTGGTTTTCTGTCTTGCCCAATTCCCGCAATCATTAATTCCCAAAGAAATCACACAGAGGTCTACAATAATCATAAACTGATTGGCCCATTAGCTCAGGTTTCTTATTAACTCTTATAATTTATATTATCCAATTATTCTTATCTATCTTAGCCACTTTCTGCCTGGCTACTGGACAATCAGCGTTTATTTAAAACATAATTAACAGACTATAGACAATTGTCTTGCACCACAGTCTCATAACTTTGGAAGCCTGTAATATCTTTAACAAGTTAGATATTTTCATATCCAAAGAAAAGAACCAAGACATGAAACAATAACATTTGAGTATACCAATATCTAACAGTATAGAGCCAAATTTTTCTCATAGCCTCTCACATCTGGTACTTACCCATGATCTCTGGCTTTTGCAAATCCTCTTTTCTACTCTGTCATTCACAGCATATATAGCTTGTCTCATAAGCTCAGCCTCCTCTACCCCTCCTTGCCACTGTCCTGACTGGTCATCTCAGAGTCCTGACATGCCCAGGATGCAGTGGTCCCCACTGCAACTGAGACTGTGTCATCACCAATGGTCTCCTGGCCTCTGTTCAGTGACTCTAACTCTGCCAATGGTGCTAGTTCTCAGTTTTTCTCCATGACCACTTCAATCTTTGAGTTTCTACAACATCTTTAAAAAAATTTCTGTTCATAAACAAATATTGTTTTACATAATGTTAATTGCGTAGAAAAAACAGGAAATTATAACATTAATATTCATAATGATTGAGGCCTATGAGGCTGATATTGATACAAATTAATATCTATGAAATTCATATCACACAAAGGATTATAAATTCTTTGAAAATATTTGACTGCTAGTTTATGAAACTTTGAAGAGCGTTCCGAAACCTGGGTAGCCCTGCTGATATTGTAAGAATTGTGGATTATGAGGTGAGGTGAGTATTTCACCTAAGAAATGTAGTGAATAACCAGATTTCTAAAAGCCATCATGAAATTCTGAAGATTGACTACCTCCAACACAGCTGCAACTTCATTTTGCAAACACTTCTTACTCCATAGTCTCAAAACAGGTGAACAAAAACAATATATCTTCAAATGTGACAGTTTCAATAAAATCCTTCTTTTAAAAAGCTGGAGTAAGTAACTCATTCGACGCATTATTCAAAGGCAGCTTGTGTAACTTGTAAGAGATGAAATCGCTTATTAGATGCAAAAGTATGAGATGAAGTGCACAGCCAACAGCTTGCATCAGAGGCTGCATAATCTAGTGTCCCTGCCTGTCTTGCAGTGGCCTATCTAGAATTTTTCATCCTCTCACCCATTTTAAGTTCACGCCAATCTCTGGTGAAGCCGATGCAAATGTGCAGTTCAGAGTGGAATCGCCGGGATGTGTCTATGAGACATTTATAGGCTGAGGGACACCCTGAAGTGGATGACTGTATTGGTAAGGGGAAATCTGGAGGTGGAAGCGATTAAAAAATAATGTTGAGTTGCATTGAAAAACCACAGAGAGAAACAGAATTCTCCAAGAACTTCTTTTTAACTAAGGCGATGTTTGCAAACTAGAGAAGCATTGAAATATTTACATTTTTAAGTGCTTGTGGAAGACTCTCCCCTTTGGCCACTGTCCCTAGAGAAGAAAATATGAAACAAGAATGCCATTATAGCTGATTTGGTTTTCAAAAGATCCCTCCGAATTTACCTTCAAAAAAGAGTGAGGTGGAAAGACGAAGTCAAATTTGGGATTTCTTTGAAATACATTTTTAAAAAGAACTTTCTGGGGCCTTAGAGACAGGAAAATTTCTTCATTGCTGGTAACACTATCAGTGTCATTAGTGCTCAGTATCCCACATATAAAGTCAAAGAGCTATGCTTCAATAAAAAAGATGTGGCTTGATTCAGTTAGGCTCAAATCACATAACAAAACACATAAGGAAGATGATAACGGACTGCCAATCACACATGTACCTCGCATATTTCTTAGCAGCTGAGTGAGGTAGGTGCGTTTCCTAAAAAAAACATTCTATGACAACAAATCGTAAGTGTGCACCGGGGATTGATCAACATAAGGAAATCTCTTGTTTGAACTTACTCTGCTTATGTTGTATGTCATAGCAGATTGGCATCTAAAAATGTCACATTTCCTCATCATCCCCAAAGTCTGCCACACTCCCAAAGTCCAGCACACTCCGTTTAGCAGTTACCCTTGGATCCTTGTTAGTCACTAAACAGTCTCAGGTGACCTTTCACTTTCTTTCCTGCTGGATAATTCCATGTATTTGGATTTCTTTTCTGTTGCTGTAACAAAGTACCCTGACAAACACAACTGAAGGGAGAAACGGCTTGTTTCACCTCACAGCTCAAGACGCAGTCCAGCCATCACAGTTGTGATGTCACGGCCCCCTGTCCCCAGAATCAGAGGGAAATTGATAAAAATCTAGTGCTCAGCTCAGCGTTTTCATTTTATACAATCCAGGATACAGAGTCTAATGATTAGTCCAACATGAATGCACCACAACAATCAACATAGTCAAGATAATCTCCCACAGGAATATTGACAGACCTGTGTTTACTAGTTAATCTAGTTTCCATCATTGGAAATCAACAAATAAATGCCCTAAGAAATGTGAAATTGAACTTAGTAATCATAGCCAACTTCCATTTATTTTTTTTTGTCTAACCTATGAAAGTGGAGCCATCCATATCCAGCTTTCACTGGAGACATGCACGTAAATTTTATCTGATAAAATCTCTACTTATTTTCCCTTACTCTGCTCATTATGGAAAGCACAGCTTTCTTCTTTCTACAAATGTATTTTAACTCTTCTTCACTTCATATAGTGAGCACTTCCTTAAATTTGGAACTGATCATATCTTCCTGGTTTACTGTTTAATAGTGAATTGATTAGTATCTTCCAGATCTATGCATTTTATAAATAGATGAGATGAAGCCTTATTGTTTTACTACTCTGTCACACCAGGCATCATAACTAGACTGACTCTTTATAACTTGTAGTCACCCACAATGAAGAAAGAGGTATGCATGCAGAAAGTCACTGAGCATGAAATGAAAGATTGTTCTAAATGCTGTACGCAACATACAAAATTCACAAAATGACAAGAACTGAAAATTCTGTAAATTAAAGTAAAAAGGGTTGAAACATCAAGAGGGTCAATATAAATGATCTAATCCTGTCTCCACTTTTATTTCTCCTTTTCATAGTCTTGACATGTAAGAATTAATAAGGAAGAAAAACTAAAAAATAATAATTTCTTT
>JAQHUG010000203.1:3530642-3554066 GCA_028555095.1 Dicrostonyx torquatus
GAGTAAATGTAAATTTTTCTTTTAACAATAAAAAAAGTTTAAGACATGTCATCACCAAGGAAAATGAACACACACCCTCATATTGTTTGATGTTGGAAAGCTGAGCGTTAATGTTCTAGGTTACTTACAGACCCCTATGTTTTCTAATTTACAGGCATATTGGAAAACATACTAATTTTATTCATCTGTACCATATCTTAATTCTCAAGTCAAGCCATTCCAATTGCAACCCTCCTTTAAAAATATTTTATTGATATTTTATGTCCAATATATGGTGACACTTCGGCCTAGTGAGTTGGCTAGGGGCCAGGTTTTTTTCTGACTAGTTGGCCAGTAAAAAAACAGAGAAAAAAATCAAAAACCCATCTTCAGACTTCTGATTTCCATCATGTGGAAGATGATTTCCATCTTTTCCCTCATTCAGAAATTAATACCTTCCTGATCTCCATTTCTGTGTAGTCATCAAGCCAGACACAAGTCCAATACCAGTAAAGGAAAGAAAGAGCATCCTGAGTTTCCAAAGGCTAAAAGGATGAGTTATTTAAGAGTGCAATATAAGACATAATGTTCTATCATTTCACCTTTTCTCTCCACCCATTTTCAAAAATCAAAATAAATTATTTTCACCTAAGCCTGTGTCTGTCCTTGGAAATAAAATATTAGCACTGCACTTTAAATATATAGGGAGATAACAAAATAAGAACTCGGAATATGAGACCCAAATGACCACTGTCCACTGTCTCAAAAGGTCAATTGGTCTCTTAGCTACTAACTTTACCAAACTAAAACACCTTCTACAGAGATAGATGGCCAATCCATTATTCATCTGCTGTTAGCTTCACTTGTCATTATGACTCCTCTGTGTAAAATTAATTCTTAAACTGCATCTTCCCTTCGAATTCTCTATCAAGTGTGTGAGTAGGTAGTTTTATCTGTACATTGGTCACTAGAGTATGATGGTATACTGTGATCTCTCAGTCTCAAATGAACCCAGGAATATCAGCACTGTAAGAGTTTTTATCAAGCTGCCACAGTAAAATAACTTAATTACTAGGAGAAGACCAATAAGAAGGACTATCTTTAAGATACAAAGAACATTGTTATTTTATTTATTTTGTATTTTTATTACAATTTCACTGAATCTTTCCTTTGCCAGTTTTGTATATGTATACAATCAGTCTGGTTACTCAAACTCTTCCACCCCAAAACTTATCTGTCTTTCTTCTATTCTTGTCAATACATCTATCTTCCATATAAGTCCCCCTTTCATATTCGTGTCTTTCTGTTTTGTTTTGTGGAACAATGAATTTAATTAGGACTCTCAGTACGACCATGGTTTTTCACCTACCCACTGGAGCCTGGTGAGCTCATACATACATGTTCGACTAAAGACAACTGCTTTCCCAAGATCTACTAAAAACCAGTTTATCAGGCAGAAGTAGGGCCTTGTGTGATTTACTCAAATCCATAATTGATTTATGACACACCCAGTGGGGGCAACTGTACCTGTTAGGAAATCATGATTACAATGGTTGGGTGACATTTCCAGGACACTTAACACCAAACATATTTAAATCAATGATATATGGAGCTGTATACTCTCTCCAGTTATATTCAATATAATGTTTCAAATCTTAGTCAGAACAATAAGAAAGTTAAGGGTATTTATATAGAACAAGAGTCAAAGAATCCCTGTTCTCAGATGAAATGATGTTATATACCAAATAACTTTAAATGTCCACTAGAAAACTCCTGGAACTTCTTAATACTTTCACAAAAGTGAAAGGACACACTATTAGCATAGAAAATAGGTAGCCTCTCCATATACCAATCACAAACACACTAAGAAGGAAATTATAGCAAAAATTCTACTCTTAGTAGCCTCAGAAAACATCTTGGTGTGTATCTAATCAAGATTGTGAACAACCTCTCTATCATTCTTCACAGGAATAGGAAAAAGTTCTTGAAATGTATCTAGAAATACAAAGGATTCCAACTAGACAAAGATTCTGAGCTGAAAGGGAAGCACTGGAGACATTGTCATACAAGATATCAGTTATACTTCAAAGTAATAATAATAAAACAGCATGGGACTAGCACAAAAAAGCCGCACATGCCAATTAGTGGAATAGGAAAAAAATCAGATTTAAATCCATGCAATTACAGCTATTAGAGTTTTTACAAGATGCCCAAAATATATATGGGGTAAAAGTCAGGATGTTTAAAAAATGGTGCTAGAAAAACTGGATGTCCACATATAGAAGAAAGAAATTAAATCCTTATCTCACACCTTGCACAAAAAATCAACTGCAAATGGACCAAAGGCATTAATTAAAATCCCAAACTCCAAAGTTGATAGAAAATAGAACATGGGAACTTTGCAAGATACTCATATAGCCAAGAACTTTCTAAATATGACTCTGACTGCTCATAACATGAGAGCATCAATTGACAAATGGGGTCTCATGAAACTAAAATGGGTCTATACAGGAACAGAAATAGTCAAGAGAAAAGGTCCTACAGACTGGGAGAAAATTTTCTCCAGATGTATATCCAACACTGGAAGAATATCTACATTAAATAAAGAAGAAAAACAACCTATATCATATCAAGAAAATTTAAAAAATTAGACAATCAGGTATTACCCTGAGCAGAGAGTTCTCCAAAGAAGAACTACAGGCAATTTAGAAGAGATTTAAATATTTGACATCTTGTCTATTAAAAAAGTGAGAAACTTTGAGATGCTTTATCAACACAGTCATATGGCTATCATGAAGAAATAAAATGGCAGGGCAACACAAATGTAAGAACAGTCAAGAGAACTTGCTGCTCTTTCAGAGGATTTTATTTCTATTCCCAGCACTAATGTCATTTGGTCTACTGGTTAGCTTCAGCTTGACAGAGACTAGAATTTTATAAGGGACTCTCAGTCAGGGTATTACTTTTAACAGATTGACCTATTAGCATATCTCAGAGGCATTTTATTGACGGCTAATTGATGTAGGATATACCAGCCCTTTGTGAGTGGTATCATCCCTGTATAGGAGTTCTTGAACTATGTCAGAAAGTAGCTAAACAGAAGTTAGTGATCAACAAATGCTCCTCTGTAATTTCTACTTCACATTCCTGCCATTGAATTCCTGCCTAGAGTTCCAACCCTAACAATCCTCAGGGTTTAATTGTGACCTGGAATTCTAAGAGAAAATAAACCTCTTCTTTCCCAGATTGCCTTTGGTCATGGTATTTATTCACAGTAACAAAATAGTAATTAGAAATAAAGCTCGCAATCACCCATAACTAGAGCTTAGAGGTTTTGACTCCTGCTGGACTCCACGGGCATCCACACTCAGGTATGCATACACACACACACACACACACACACACACACACACACACACACAGACACACACAAATTAAAATGAGTCCTAAAATAAAGAAATAAAATAACAAATAGGCTGTTAAGGGTGAGGGAAGAGGAACCCTTGTCCACTGTTGACAGAAGTAGAAACTAATGCAAGAATATAGGAAATCAATGTAACATTTCTTTGAATTTTTTTTCTTTGGAGACATAGTCTTGCTATGTTACTATTGCCTAGCATTGAACTCACTGTGTAGATGAACCAGGGCTTGGAGTTGAAGCAATTTTCTTGCTTCTGCTTCTAGATGCTGAGATTGCAAGCATGTAAAACCATGTCTAGAATGTAAAGCCTTTCTCACTCCAGTTGGAGTTTGTGTACATCAATCTTCTTTCTGCTTCATTCTAGAAATAGTAAAAGATGAAGGATAATTTATTCTTTCATCCATTAAGGAAATTTATCAAAATTTAGCATACAAAAGCTTGACTATGGAGAAAAAAAGGTTCTCCAAAGTATAGAACAACTTCAAATTTTGGTAACTTGAACTTGTGATAGTCTCCCAAGAATGAAATATTTAATTTTGGATAAAATCCAAATCTTAGCATTTCTTTAGACAACAGAGAAGCAAAACTGTAAGATCAATTTCTAACCAAACGTTGAGACTATTTGATGAAAATACAGTCTCAAATATAAATGGTGGTAAAGAATAGTCAATAGATTCTTTAAAATAGAGAAAATTAAGGTAATTTGTTGTTTTTCATTATCCACTAAAGGTACCATCATAAGATATTAAATGCTCTTCAGTCTCTAGTGGTAAAGTTTTTCATATGTTCTCATGATTTGAGACAAAAACTTCAACTTAAAGAGCTGAGAGGCATCTACTGAGAAATAGTGCCTATGATATTTGAAAATGAATGCCACAGCAAAGATGGCATAAGACAAGACCTGCTTGTCTGTCAAATGTGAAAATAAATATACAAAATATGATATTGGATTCAAATCATGCATGTGGATGATCACACAGGCCATGAAAATTAACAAACTCTTTAAATTCTCCAGAGTCACAATTCTTCGATCTTTAAAAGTAGCAAATTCAAGTGGTTTTTTTGTATTATATTATTTTCTTTCTAATTAAATATGGTTTAGTGCAACATGTACAAACACTAGAAAGAAAGAGTTTTCATTATATTCAATGGAATTCTATGAAGCTAGTATGCCTTCTGCAGTGATTTTGCATTTGGTGTTTCACCTATTCATTGGTCAATACATGCTTTAAAAAAATCCAGAAATTTCTTTCTTTCTTTTTTTTTTTTTTTTTTGGTTTTTTGAAACAGGGTTTCTCTGTAGCTTTGGTCCGGTCCTGGAACTAGCTCTTGTAGACCAGGTTGGTCTCGAACTCACAAAGATCTGCCTGCCTCTGCCTTCTGAATGCTGGGATTAAAGGTGTGTGCCACCACCGCCCGGCTCCAGAAACTTGTTCAAAGCAAAATTTGAATTTCTATGTTCTGAATCCACAAGGTTAAAGTAATTCTAGTAGACTCTACTATATGGACCTACTGCGTAAAATATTAACAATTAGGAAAACTTTCCGAGTTCCATGTTAATAAATTAAAACATAGTATCTATATGATGCCATTTCAACCAATAATACTCTAGATTCAATACATTCTTCTTGTCTCCCATACTAAGTGTAACTTCTACCATTGTTCAGATCCCCAGTGGTAAACTCTGGTTGTTGAACATTGTTTCCCTTGTGACATAACCATATTTAGTTAGGCTAGTGCAATAGTTATGATAAGGTTTGAGTATGATCATTTAAAATTTTATAATGTGGCAACTGAGTCTTTCTGGGGCAATGTTAAGAATGATGGATCCATTGAAAAGGGGCAGTGTAGTGTGCTGACTAGGTTTATGTTAACATAATCTAGAGCTATCTGTGACGAAGGAATCTCAATTGATAAAATGCCTCCAATTTTTCAATTTCGCCAGCTGTAAGGCATTTTCTTAATTAGTATTGATGGGAGAGAACCCCCGCACACTGTGAGTGGTGCCATCCCTGGATTTGTTGACCTAGGGTCTATCTGAGCAAGCCATGATGAGCAAGCCAGTAAGCAGTACCCATCTGTGACCTCTGCATCAGCTCCTGCCTCCAGATTACATCCCTGTTTGTGTCCCTACCCTGACTTCTTTAGTGATGGACTATGGTGGAGAAAACTAAGCCAAATAAATCCTTTCCTCCCCAACTTGTTTTGGGTCGTGGTGTTTCATCTTGGCAATAATAAGCCTAACTCTGACATGTGGGTTCATGGACTGTGCTTCAGTAGTTCAGGATGCCAGCTGTAGAAGGCATCAAAGCAGTCTTAAGACCCAGATACGAATTATGTTGTTTCCAAAATAACAAGCTTGGCCCTGGAAGCACTTTACCATTCAAACTCGGCATAACAATCATTCCTCCCTCATGCCTTCCCACAGTGAATCCATTGCCACGAGACTCCTACCTTAGGCCAGACCAATAGATGATCTTGAACTTTATGCTACCAAAATAGTAATCTATAAAACATTCTTTTCTTTATAACTTACAATCTGTCAGGAAAATTTAGAGCCCTAATCACTCTATCCTTCTACTGGTGGCAAATTATCATCTCTTCCCTGATGATTTTTTCTATTATCTTCTATCTGCAGGTAGAATAAAAATAGTTATCTGCCTGTCTTGCATTATTTGAACTTGTATGTGTCTAGGTCAGCCTTCCTCCTTGACAAATTATTAATCACTGATTGATGTCAGAAACATTTTTTATGTATCTTTGAGTCCTCACGATCTAAAGTTCAAACTACAGAATGAAAGACTTACGCAAATAAATTCTTAAAATAAATTAGTGAATCATAGAGGAGATCCATGATTTGTTATTTTGATAAATGCCAACTAAAAACAAGTAAGATGTCATTTGGACAAACATGTTCTTCTCTTTCCCTGTGCTGTTTTATAGTAACCCCCTGGTGACATTGCTGAACAGTCACAATGAAGGACAAATTCATCCTATTTAAAATCTCCTGGAATGACAATTCATAAAAAGCTGTAAGCTCAGCAAACACCACGAAAAAACCATTATGAGAAAATTGGGATGCTCTAAATCTGCCCAGAACAGCGGGATGCTTAACTGATGGTGGCATTTGTATGGGGTTGTTTGCCTAGAAATGTTCTTTTAATAAATGTACTAAATAAGATGCATAATTTACCTTCTTCTCCATTGCCTGCTGGCCTGCTGCCAGCTCTAAGCTCCTGGTCTGCCCCTCGCCTTCCCTCCTCCAATTGCTCATTTCTCAGGTTTGACTCAGCACCCAGGTTACCTGCTCACTTAGTGTGGACAATTTCATAGCTGCCCTTCTCTACCAATATCTCAATGTACAATTTTCACTGAAACAAGGCAAAAGATTTTTTTCTGCAGGATAACTTTGTCCAGCTGTGTGACTTGAGCATTGACTGATGAAACAAGATCAAAGAAAGAAAACATGTCGGCGTACAACAGACGAAAGCATGCAGCTTTTTCCTCAGTCACTGCAGTGATGTTTAATGCTCCACTTCCCTTTGGAAGCTCTCATAGTCAGTGTTTACGTCTGCCTTTCTTGCTTCTGTGCACCTCAAGTAAAATTCAATAACCTGAGAATCAGCAAATCTTGCTTCGAGGTAGATTACTAAACAGCATTTGCTGTGTGACACATAGCTTAACCTTCTGGTCGTTACTTCCAATATCTGCTAAAAAGGAGAGGCGGTGGGCAGAGACAGAGAGACAGAGAACACATAGAATAACCCATGCAACATGTTTGAGAATCCTAGTCACCCCAACATAGAGAAGTGTTCTGACATTTTTATGAGACTGATATTCTACTCTAGTTCCAAACGCTACTGTCAGGTTCGTTGATAGTTGAGAGAGCGTTTATGCTTTGTATTTGGCAATGTAGGAATCTTTTATTATTTTGTCCGTAACATATGTAACCATTATTTCTTATTTTTTGAAAGTAGTAGGCTTGGAGTAATATTCAAAGATCATGTCTGGGATAATTTCTGGGGATAAATTTTTATAGTTCTGGCAAATCAGTCTTTTATCTAATTAGGAGAATTGGACTCAAGAGTCTGAAACCCTATAAGGGCTGGTTAGAATATTGATAGCAAGCCAACATCAGCTTCTTCTCACCTAATAAAGAATAATATTAAGAAATGTCATTTACAGCAAGAAAATATCTTGCATATTTTAGATAACTTAATCCTTCTAGCAACTCTATTAGAAAATTGCACTGGGGTGGCCACTTTGAAGCTGATAAAAAATAAACTGTATCTTAGCTATTTTTGTGCTGCTCCAACAAAATCTATGACAAAGGTGGTGTTAGAAGAGGTTTCACTTTGGCCCACATTTCCTGGATATGGTCCATCACAATGATGCAGGAATGGAGGCAGTAGCATGGGTCTGTTAGTACTCATTTTGGCTAGTGTGTGTGTTGTGGTAGCCGCCAGACCAAGGACGCCTTGCAGACTTGCTATGGAAGGCAACTATTTAGAAAAACAATAGCAAAAAGTTTTTGGTTTCAACCTCTGATTCATTTGTAGATTGCCCCAGGAAAGCAGCTATCTCTCCTGCTGAGGTGCGAATGCTAGGGTGGATGCTAGGAGACAAAGCAGGGGGAGGGGTTAGATTCAAGGAGACCCCAAGGAGAAGCAGAGCGGAAAAATACAGGGACAAGAAGGGACATAGGAGAATCTTAGAGAGAGAGCAGAGCAAAAGGAACAAAGGGAGTTTGACAGAGAGACAGGACAAGAATTGAGAGAAGAAGAAAATATAGCTATACAGAGAAAGAAATAGCAAGATATGAGGGAGAAGAAATGGTCACTAGGAAGCCTTAGGAAGCAAGAGAAATTTAGGCAAATAGAATAAATACAAAGCCTTTTTAAACTGTGATGGTGTGAAGCCTTGGTTTCTTTCCACGCGTCTCCGAGCACAGATTTGGGGAAGAGATTCAATTTCTATGTTTGGGACAACGGTCCCAGACAGTGTGTGTGTGTGTGTGTGTGTGTGTGTGTGTGTGTGTGTGTGTGTCGTCTAGGACATCAGTGCACGGAATGCTGTAGCCTATATTTAAGGTGAGTCTTCCCACCTTTTTCAACTTAATTGAATAATACCTCACTTACATGTCCACATGCTGGTCTCCTTGGTGACTATGTAGCATACCAAGTGGACAATCAATATTAACTACCACAATGATCATGGGATGTTTACTAAATGACTTTGTGACTTGAAATGTCAGAGCTAGACCGAAGCCTAGGTTTATCCACCTCAAAATAAGGTCTCTCATCCACAAAGGTATCTGTCCCCTCACATAAATCATGCCTGATTTTAACAATGAGGGGAACAGGAATATGGCCCAGACTAATCAGAATCTGAGCCATAATGAGCAGGGCCCAATCAGTGTCTATAGAGTAGTTGCTTCTGCAGGACTGGGAGGCTTCACATCCACCTTTCCTCACTGGTTGGCAACACATAGCTTAACGTGGTTTCTTTGCCATCTGCTAACCGTGTTCACTGTAGCTCTGCATGTTGCCTGGCTATCTCATTGAGAGAAGGCTATGCAGAGAATAGTACCTGACTAAATGCAAGCCCTTTCTCTGAAAGAGTATTACTCATTTCTGGTGGTTGAATTATAAGGCGGCAGACTGCATTCTCACACTGGGCTGCTAAGAAGAAATCCAGAGAGAGGCTGAGGAGAAATTTTAAAAATCAAAATACGATAGTCATTTCTCCCATGTTGAGAAGAGTATGTCAATTCATCTCAGGGAGACCTCCTGGGGAAGGGGCTTTGTAAACACACCCAGTGTTCCCTGTTTCTCAATTTAAAGCATCTCTGTTCTGTTCAGTAATAGGCACTTTATTTTTGACCCTGAACAAAATTCATAGTTCATATTGATAGGAAGAAAATATGACCATTTTTCATTTATTTCTTTTTCCTGAAAGTAATAAATCTCAATACTAAAAGTGCCAAAGGTTGGAACAGGGTCAGGGTAGAGATGACATCTCTAAATATGATTGTTTTAGCAATTATTGCTTTGTCATTCACCAAGCTAATTTGCATTCCTTAAATTTTGATGTGAGTTTCAGATTCAACTTCTCAATTTCTGAACTAAATGGGGAACACATAGAATACACTAAATCTGGAAATTAAATTTGGGCTGAAATGTCATCATGTAGTTACATGGTCCTCAACCTTCCTACTGCTGTGACCCTTTAATACAGTTCTTTATGCTGCAGTGACCCCAACCATATAGTTTTCCACTGTTACCTCATAACTGTAATTTTGCTACCATTGTAAATCTTGATGTAAATAGCTGATATGTAGGATATATGACATGAAACCTTCAAGCGGTCTGACCAACAGAGTGAGAACTACTAATATGTATGGTATATATTAATCTATTAGCATGGAATGCCATTTAAATTTAAATTTCATTCAGAAACATTGTGGGTATGTATATAGAATGGATACACATATTCATGGCAGCGTGTGGATGGGTACACATGTATACAAATCTTCATTTATGAATATGTGTGTGTAATAGAGTAGTTGACAAAGCAGGCATTCCATAATAAATCTCCATTTCTTTATTAATTGACAATCTCTTAGTGAACCCAGAATTCCTTAATCCTGGATATTATAGCTAGCCAAGTAGCCTGGGGGATACAGGTGTTGCCTCCAGATAGCTGAAATGACAGGCGACTACCATGTCTAGTTATTTCTTAGATAAGTGAGGATCCAGAGATGCCATGTATCTTATAGGCCTCCAATGACATTTTTTGTAAATAAAGGTTTCTCTTCCACCCATTAGTTCCCAAAAATCACTCTTAGGCTTAATATTAATTAAAAGCTCTTTTATTCAATGGCAAAGAATTATTACTAGCTAACTCTTAAAACTTAAATTAACCCATTTCTATTATTCCATATTTTACCATGAGGCTAGTGGTTTGTTACCTCACATCTTGCTTCTCTAGCAGCTCCTGGAAGTTCCCTTGACTCTGCAGCTCCTAGCAGTTCCCTTGACTCTGGTTTATTTTTGCCTATATCTTTGCTTGGATTTCCTACCTGGGTCTATTTAACCTGGTGATTGGCCAAATGAGCTTCTTTATTAATCAGTGGTAATAAAACATATTCACAACATACAGAAGGGCAAGACACATCACATTTTTATAATGTTTTGTGTAAAATCTTTATGCCTTTTGTTTGACTTAATCATATAGCTTATTGTGTTTAATTCAATTATAAATTAAGTTGTTTCACAATTTCATTTTCAAAACGTTTATTGCTAATACAGAGAGAATAAAGCATGTTTTGCATGTGATTATTACTGTAGCTGGATTTCAAATTGATATGTTTAAGATTTGCTCCCCAGGCTGGCACATGGTATATGATAGAATTTCTAAGAGGTGAGGATGGTGGGGTATCCTCAGAGAGAACCAACCACTTTCTTCTATCCTAGCTATGAGGTGAGCATGTGAACAGTGCTCTACTGCATACAACTGCTGAGCTGTGTTGCTAGCCATAGGCATCAAAGCAACAGAGGCAACAGAACTTGTCAAATTGTGAGCGAAAGTAACTTATTCTTCCTTTAGAGTTTTTTTTTATCTCAAATTCATAATTTTCCTTTATCTAATAATACTGTGATGGCTACTTTGATGGTCAACTTAGTGACATCTGGAATTATCTAAAACACAAAATGATTGGGCACACCTGCAAGGGATTTTTGCTTAATTAAGTAATTTAGAATGGGATCATCCACTTCCGATCCAGATCTTTGAGGCAGAAATACACACCTTTAATACAGAACATCAGATGTGGGAAGACCCATCTCTAATCTTGGCCACACCTTCTGCTTAGACGTCTATACAAAGGAAATAGATGAAGGAAGCTTTGCTGTTTGCCTACTTTGCCTTGTTCTCACTAGCAAGTCCATTCCTTCATGAGCAATAGAGTCTGCTTCTTTGGGATTCCAACATTAACTGAAAACCACCTGAAACATCAAGCTTCATGGACTGAACAGCTACTGGATTCTTGCATTTCCCATTAATTGGCTGTCATTTTGGATTAGATAGACAAAAGCCTGTAAGTCATCCTAATAAATTCCCTTTATATGTGTGTGCTTGTGTGTGTGTGTGTGTGTGTGCATGTAAAAAGAGAGAGAGAGATTCATTTTTGTAAGTTCTGTTGTTCTAGAGAATCCTAACTAAAACAATTATAAAGTTGCTTCTATTCTCTCTCACTATGTGTAACTGTCTTCTACTCTCTTACTTCCTATCCCATTGTCACTAACCACAAAGTATTTCTTTATAGAGAGCTCATTTTTAGGTTTTGCCCATTTTAACCCACTTGCCTTTCTCCACTATGAGTATTCAATATTATTATGCTCTAGGACTTACATCTGTAGTGGACGATTTTCTTGTTACCTTGATGCTTTTTAAACTTTATTTTTCATCATTACTTTATTTTGTGTTGAGAAGATGTTTCCTAGAGTGTAATTTTCTTTATTTTTGTCATTATATTTTGAATCATTTTTCAGTAGTTTGCATGGAAATTATAATTAACATCCTAATGCATTATAGGATAAAATACTAATAAATTTCAGCAGTATATAAAACTTTACACTAAGAAAGTTCTGTTCACTCCATCTATCTTGTATTTGTCATGAAATTGTACATTTATGCATGCTTAAATCACTATAAATTAGTTTGATATTTTATAGTATATAATTACAGACTTTAACTACTTTTTATTTGCCTTGTGTATAAAATAGAAACAATGCATCAACAAAAATTAATTTATGATATTTTTACATTTGTCACTGAAATTGCTTCTTTTGGTGCCTTCTTTTCTTCATACAAACTCAATTATCATACAAGTTCATTTCATTTCTGTCTTCAATATTTATTTTATATCTATTCTTTGATGAGTAAAAATTTAGATCTCTGTTTTTCATTTATCTTAAATATATTTATTGTTTTTTTGTTTTGTGCTTTTGGTGGATTTTGTTAATAACACCGGGTTCATGGTTGTCTTTTTTTCTGTCAGGAATTTGAATATTTTATCATACTACCTTCAAGCCTCTATTTTATGGCATAATTTCATTCTTCAGCCATATTGGCAAGAGAAGGATTTTTTTAAGGCCTTTTGTTTCTGTTCCCAAGTTTGACTATGACTAGTCTAAGTAACCATATAGGTTTACTTGCTGTCATGTAAAAAGCTATGCTGTGTGTGTGTGTGTGTGTGCGTGTGTGTGCATTTGTGTGGGTATGTATAAGATATATTTTGGAATTAACACTCAGGAGAGCTGAGATATCCTCCAGATCTGAAAAGTAACAGTTGACACTAGACTTTAGGTTCAGAAAGTGCCAGTGTCTCTGTGTTACAATTGAGAAAGAAAACATAATTGTTTCTCTCTGATTCTAACTTAATCAGTTTAAAATGATGATATCCATCTGTAAAACATTTCTATAAACAACATAACTTTATTCTTCATAACTGAAAAAATACACCATTTATATGTATATATATGTGTGTGTGTGTGTGTGTATGCTTCATTCACACATATATGCACACCCACACACATATTACATCATATTGTCTTTATCCCATTCCTTCGTCAATGGCCATTAATATTAATATTAATGACTTAACTATCATGATAAATATTGATGCACAAGTTTCTCTCTTATATGTGGACTTTGAGTTATTATAAACTCTTTTGGCTTCGTTCTGTACCTCAAGACAAATTCCATGTTTCTTATATCTTTGTTGAAAATTAGATTACTTAAGTCATAAAGAGTTATCCTTGGAGTATATAGATCATTATGCCAACATCCTCATGGACTCCAAAATCTTCAAATGTTTTAATATTTGCTGTGGAATAATACTTTTGTACACTGTGAAGATTTATTGATGTGGTTGGTTTACTAAAGATGTTGACTGACCAATAGCTGAACTTGGTAAAATTATGTGGGAAATTTAAATTGAGAATGCTGGGAAGGAGAAGAGTGGAGTCAGGAGTCACCAACCAAACAAAGAAGAAGCACATGAAACCTAAGAAAGCTTAAAAAAGGATTCTAAACACACAAAAAACAGAATCAATTATGGCTTCTTGGTAACCATCTTTTCTCAGGCAGGCTGTTTGCTAGTGGCAAAGAGAGGCATGGCTCCTTTACGAGACAGTTTCCTGGCTCAATGCTAGAGGTAAAAAGCAGTGTGGCTCCTTTAAGAACCTAACACTTAAATTGGGTTTATAAGAAGCAGGTGGAATCTACTTGGTGTCAGTGTGTACCTCAAAACTCCCCAGAGTTAGAGGATAAGCATGGCTTCCAGAGTTGGCAGTGAACATACCTCCTCCATAAATCTAAGCTATTGGAGAACCTGGGAGGCTCCAACTGCCCTCATACCGTGATCTAAGTTATACAACAGTTTTCACTGCTCATGCAGACAGAAAAGGTTATAGATGCATACTAAAGACAGACTCAGATGAATAAAAGTCTCTAAATATGTTACAGCGTGTTTAGAAAATATACATAGTAAATTGGATTATTTTTAGACTCTGAATAGTTTTAAGATTATTTTCTCACAGCTGGATGTGGCAATGCAGTAGGCGCCAAAGGGTTCCAAGAACAGGCAAAAGAGTCAGAGATACCCTCATTCCCACTGTTAGCAGTCCCACATAATACCAAGATACAAAATAATAACATATATGCAGAGGACCTAGCTCAAGACCCATAAAGGCTCCTTGATTGTCACTTCTCTAGAGCTTCTATGAGCTCTGCTTACTTGATCCTGTTGGCCATGTTCTCATAGTGTCTTTGACACCACTGGCTCCTGCAATCATCTCCCCCCTTTTCAGGGTTCCTTTGGCTCTAATGTTTGGCTGTGAATTTCTGCATCTGTTTCCACTAGTTGCTAGATCAAGCTTCTCTGATGATGTTTGGACTAGACACCAATCTCTGAGTATAGCAGAACATCATTAGAAATCATTTTATTTAATTATTTTTTGTCAGTAGTGTTTGGTTATGTCCTGGGTCTCTGGGCTGTCCTGGCTCTGGTTCCTTGCCATCTGCCATGTGAGCAGTTTCAGGCATGGGATCCCTTTTGTAACATATGCCTCAAAACAAACAAGTTATTGATTGGCTGTTCCCATGTGCCAGAGTGTGCTACCATTGCCCTAGAAAGTCCTGTAAGCAGGACAGATTGTAAGTCGAATATTTTGTGGCTGGATTGTTGTTTCAGTCCCCTGATAGTAGACTTGCCTGGTTATATAATATCACCAATTTGTGCTCTATATCCACAATTATTGACAGACTTTGTTAGGGTCATTTTTACAGACTCCAGGGAGTTTCCACTGTACTAGGATTCTACAACACTCTCCAAATGATCCCAATTGCATCAAACTCTCCCACTATTCTCTCTCTCCATCTCTCTCATGTCCCAAGCTAAGTCCTCCTATTCATACAACCACCTGCCTTTAGTTCACCCCAAAATCTGTTCTATATCCCTTTCTCAAGGACATGCATATGCCCCCATCTGAGCCTTCCTTGTTACTTGACCTATCTGGGTCTGTAGATTGTTACATAATTGTCCTTTACTTAATAGTTAACATCAATTTTATCTTTCTGTGTCTTGACTACCTCACTCAGGATGACCTTTCCAAGCTCCATCTATTTGCCTCCAAATTTCAAGACAGCATTTCTTTAATATATTCTGTTGTGTAGATATGCCACAGTTTCTTTTTCAATAATTCACATAACAACAAGAAAGAGTATTTCATCTTCTTCCCTGTCCAGAAACTGTACATAGATATGAATATGGACTGATCAATCACATATAAAAAGAAAATACAAATGCAAATTTGTGAAGAGTGAGTGTGGTGTTAGTATAGTTGATCTTAGCTACTCTGTACCACTCTTACCCCATCCTTTAGAAGAACTATAGATGTCATTCCTGGAATACTGATTACTCAATCATTAGATATCCTTAGGCATATAAACTATACATGTTGCAGAGCCACAGAAACCAGATTACTAAATAACTAAATAATGAAGAATCACCAATCTCCAGCAATTAATAAGATAGAGAAATATATGGCTGAATTATTAAAGCCCAAGTTCTTGGGACTTTTAGCCTCTTTTAGATGAATCTAATCTTCCCTAAATCTGAAACTTTCAAGGTTTAGAACTTGTTTTTCTGAGATATTGAAGCTATTAAATATATCATTCAATATCAATTAATTTACTCATTTATTATCAGTCTTGTTCAGCCAGAATATTCAAAGAAAACCATCTGTATGCAAAACAATAATATATATACTCTGGGAGAGGACATTCTCTTAAGTCACTAAGTTACAGTTACACAGTTAATTTCTTATAAAAAGTGAAACTAGCCTTCTTTGTGTCTCCACTCAATTTTCAAGACTGTAAATATTCATGTGCTATGCATTTGAGTCTCTTTTGTCATACAATACATTTTCCTGCTATACACCATTTTTCATTACAGAAATCAATAAGCACTGTATATGAAAATGCCTTCTGATTTGCCTATGCAAAATCCATTGTAACAGCCTTCATCACATTTAATACATTAGGATTCAACTAGTGCTAGTCCATCCATCTTCATTACATTCTAAAAATCTCAGTAGAACTGAGGGTGTCACTGTGTGTATTTTAATACTGAGCATGGAGTAGCGAGCAGATACTGTGTAACAAAGAACCACATCCAGTTATTATGCTATATTTTCCATGGCTTAAAAGACAAGTTTGGTCACATCCTTTGCTGTGGCCTCACAGGTCAAAATTAAGATTTCAATAATTCTGACCTCGTATGCTCAGGAATTGTGAATAAGTCTAGCTCTACATTCATTCAAGCTAATGTTAATATTTAGGTTTTGGCATTCATAGGAGTAACCAGTCATCTCCTTTTTTCTTTGCTTGTCATTGGGGAGTTAGATTGATCCCCTGTGAAGTGCTTATACTTTTCATTATATGGAACCTTTCAGCCACAAGCCAACTGTGGCCCCTCAAATCTTTCATGTGATTGATTCTGTCCGTATTCTCCCTTTTTATCAGTGCCCCAGGGGGAAAAAAAGATTTTAAAAAAGTTTCTTACATTTTGAGATTGTATTTATTTATTTTCTTTTTGTCAAATAATGAATACATCATAATCAAATGACACTGTTGGAAGTCTTGCTCACAGCAGAAAGACAAAAATGGAATTTGGAAAATGGCTATAGATATTTCTATATTTAGTATTTTGTCTACCATAAAATCATGAAAATACATGCAATAAGAAAACAACTGCATAACCGTTTTGATCTATACATTTATATAGAGGTAAAAGAAGTTATCTGCCTACCACAGAGAGTGAATCCCTTCTTCTTTCTCTCAAGTTCTACCTAACTCCTCTACCATTATTCACTTTGTTTCTGCTTACAGTTCTCTAGCTGGGGCTTCTGGCCCTTTTTTAATTTCCTGTAGTTTTCAAATATAAAGTATAGATCAGTAAACAACTTAGCATTATGGGTGAGCAAGATGGCTCAGTATGTAAGAGTCCTTGCTATGGAAGCTATAAATACCTAATCTGAACCTCATGGTCAAGTAAGGGAACTGAATCTTTAAAGTTGTCATCAGGCCTTCAAACATACAGATCTCTCTCTCTCTCTCTCTGTCCTCTGTCTGTCTGTCTGTCTCTCTCTCTCTCTGTATATATATATCTCGATCTTTCTTCTTGGTTTATTTCTCTCCCTCTCTTCCTCTCTGTGTCTCACATAATAAGTATAATGATAATAATACTAATAAATATTAATATTTAAAATGTTAACATTAAGCATCTTTCAATCCAGCTCCATTATCACTAAACTCAACTTCTTCCTCCTTTACATTAGTAATCTAGTCATCATGAATGTGTTTTTGGAGATGACGCTTCTTATTTTATTATTCTAAAACTTTGGGGCCAGTCAGTCAAAGGAGTAGCCCACCCATATTGCCGGTCAACATTTGATTCTGTAGACTCTCTCCAATGTTCCTATGATGGCCTCACTATGACAGTTTTACAGAAGAGAATCGGCATTCAAGCAGACTATTACATCACCATCTCTTTGTTTGACTGTGGGTAGGACAGTACTTGACTTTAATATCACATTTCTAAATCTCCTCATCTTTGTTTTTGTTGTTGTTGTTTGTTTTTGTTTTTTGCCTTTCAGACAGAAATTATATTGGTAAAGAGAAGTACTACAATCCAGAAAATCTTTTAAGAATTCATCCACATCAATAATATATTTATGCATGATTTGAAATTACTATATTCCTGTTTTCCATACAGTTTTTTTTAAATGTGGAAAAAAGCTTTATAACATGTGATAACAGTAATACTTGCAGCTAAAATATAGTATGTATAATACCAAAGAAATTAAATGTTTCTTTTGTATAGTAATATAGTATATACTTCCTCACAAGGAACATGCATCCTGCTTAGTAACAGAATCATGTGAGTGTGTGAATTTAAGTCCTATTCATAATCCACATTGAATATATCCCTACCAAGATACATGATTTTTCATTAAGAATTCCTTGGAATTCTGGAAGATGTCTTTGAAAAATTCTGAACTGCCTCTTTTCTGCTACTAGCCATGAACTTCTTTGTTTTTAGCATTAAACTTAGATTCTAACTTTATAGAATTCCATAGAATTAACTATTCAAAATTAATATCTCTTCACGTAGCCTTTCAATTTACACTAACCATCTGGAAAAATGATTATTTTTTAATTTTGCCATGACTGTTCTTTTCTTTTTTTATCCTTTCCTTGCATTACACAGTAAATTACTCCATCTCTGTGCTGACTAGTTTTCTGTCAACAGGATACAAGTTAGAGTTACTTAGGAAGAGGGAACCTCAACTGAGAAAATGCACCCACAAGATTGGCCTGTGGGAAAGACTGTTGTTCATTTTCCTGACTGATGATTGGTGGGTAAGAACTCAACTGACTGGGGGCAGTACCATCCTTTTCTGGTGCTTCTGGCTGCTTGATAGCACTGATGTAAACTGCCAGGCATGCACTTACAAAAAGCCAGTAAATAGTGTTCTTCCATGGCCTCTGCATCAATGACTGGCTAAGGGTTCCTGTTTTGACTTCTTGCATTGACTTCCCTGAATGTTGGACTTATAAGCTGGAAAATGAAATAAACCCTTTCTTCTTCCCTAAGTTAATTTTAATCATGGTGTTTATAACAGTAATAGAAACCTAAGAAAATCTTACCTTGTTATCTCTTTCCAAGATACTCTTCCAAATTTTCTCAAAATATTTTCCCCAAGATCCCCATTACTTCCTACTGAACACTTTCAGTCAGAGACATCCTGGGCCCTACACATTCCTCCAAGGTAAAGTAATTTATTATTATGATTATCCTTTCAGCTTAGTATTTAGGTAGTCCTCTCATAATTTTTCAACTATAATATTTCTCATCTATTTAAAGATTAATAGATGGGTTTCCCTTCTTTCAGCCACATGTATTTTAGATCTATGTTAGTAATTTAATGGCTGCTCTATGAAAATAGATGAAAGTGGCTTCTCTCAGACAGTGAAGAACATCTTTACTTATGAGCCTATTCCAAATATGTTTCCTCTAACTGGCCTTTAGAGTATAAGCAATTTTAGATCAGAAAACAAACCTGTTTTTACATATCTCTATGTGTGAGTCATATCCAACTAGTTTCTATAATCTGAAGAGAGAAAAATGTAGATTCTGATACTTTTGTTTTGAAAATTATATTGGAAACAATAGTAGAAACTGCTACAAAGGTAGCTGTAGTTTAATGGATATTGTAACTTCAGGTTAGTTTATTAGAAAAAAGGTAAAAATACTTATAAAATATATTTCAGTGCACTGGAACAAAAAGAGTCACATATTTTTTAAACAAATGGCACAGCCCAAATAATACACTGACAAATTCATAAAGTTTAAATTGAGTTCAATCATAAAAACCTACAACTATGAGCCTATTAAACTCGGGTAGTGGCTCACACCTTTAATCCCAGCACTCGGAAGACAGAGGCAGACAGATCTCTGTGAGTTCAAGGCCAGCCTAGTCTACAAAATCTATTTCCAGGATAGACTCCAAGCTGCAGAGAAATTCTATCTCAAAAAAAGGAAAATAAAGTAAAATAGATTAGATTTAGCACATATAGTATTTTTTTCCATCAAATATTGGTGAAAATAAAACATAGCCACAAAATCTATTAAGCCTTTTCATTTATGATGGCCTCCCATAGAACAGTGGTAAAGAACATGCAATCTTACTCCGGACCAGAGTTTTGTCTTCAGCACCACTTCAGGTGGCTCAAAACCTCTTGTAACTCCAGAACCAGAAGATTCACACTCTCCATGGCCATTGTGAACCTTTGCAGGTATACACACCTGCACTGAAATATAGATAAATAAAAATAAGTCTTCAGAAGTCTCTTAGAGTGTTAGAATTAGAGGATAATTTCTGATGAGGATAAGTATTACTAAAATCATATTTAAACATAACCCCAGGCCGGGCAGTGGTGGCACACACCGTTAATCCCAGCACTTGGGAGGCAGAGGCAGGCAGATCTTTGTGAGTTCGAGACCAGCCTGGTCTACAAGAGCTAGTTCCAGGACTGACTCCAAAGCTGCAAAGAAACCCTGTCTCGAAAAACAAACAAACAAACAAACAAAAAAACCAAAGAACAAAAAACAAAAAAAAAGAATAAACATAAACTCATTTCAATGAAGATGGAGAATAAGCTAAGTATTTCTGCTTTCTTTGCTTTTCTTTAGCATTAGTGATGATGACCAGTACAATAATACAAAAAAGAAAAACTATTCATGATTACAAAAATGTGGGGGATTATGTTTCTTTGCCAATATCATTATTATTTTTGTATGACTTATACAGTTCACAAAGAAATCATCAGAAATAATCCGAAAATTTGAAAAGATTGAAAGTTATGGTACACAAAATTAACTGTGTAGGTATGCACTGGTGACAAGTATTTATTAAAGAAAACTTAATTTTAAAGTAAACATAAAATTCACAAAAGCTTAGAGAATAAAGGAAAGACAGATATGAGAGCACGGAAAGAGATATCTTGATTGAGGGGACATTATGTGGTTAGTAAGAAAACTGGCTCTAGAAAAATTCCCAGGAATCCTCAAGGATGACCCCAGCTAAGACCCTAAACAATAAAGGGGAGTGTGCCCAAACTGGCCTTGCCCTGTAGTCAGACTGATGATTATTACTATAGAACCTTTGTCCAGCAACAGATGGAAATAGAGGCAAAGACTCACATCAGAGCACAGAACTGAGCTCCCAAGGTACAGTTGAAGAGTAGAGGAATGAGAATATGATCAAAAAGGACAAGACTATGAAGAGTTCATCCACTGAAACAGTTTACCTGAGCTAATGGGAGCTCACCAACTCCAACTGGACTGGGAAGGAACAAGCATAGAACCAAACTAGTCCCTCTAAATTTGGCTGACAGTTGTATGGCTGGGGCAGACTGAGGGGCCATTGGAAGTGGCACTGGGATTTATCTCTACTGCATTTACTGGCTTTTTGTGATCCCATTATCTTTGAATGTCTACCTTGTTCAGCCTGGATGTAGTAGGAAGGGCCTTGGACCTTCCACAAAGCAAAGTGCCTTACCCTCTCTTAGTATTAGAGGGGAGTGGGGTTGGAGGGTGTGTGGAAGTTATGGAAGGCGGGAAGGGAGTTGGAATTTGGATTGATATTTTTTGAAATCTAATAAATAAAAATTTAAAAAAGAAGAAAACACTTTAGGTACTAATATAACACAAGTCTTGAACTCTAGCAACTATAAACCATTGCTGAATTCTAATTGACAAAAAGAACTTGGCTTTTTTAAACAAAATGAATGAAAATTAGTAAGATAGTGATATGTTAATTATCCCCAAATGTAGTAGGGAGAGCAGGGGGTTCTCTTTGTTTGTCCCGGCTGCACGGCTAGTTTACACCCAAAATAATGACACAGAAATTGTATTAATTAAATCACTGCCTGGCCCATTATCTCTAGCCTTTTATTGGCTACCTCTCACTTCTTGATTTAATCCATTTCTATTAATCTGTGTTCACCACGAGGTTGTGGCTGACTGGGAAAGATTCAGTATGTCTGACCTGGCGTCTCCATGGCAACTTTCTCTCTCTCTCTCTCTCTCTCTCTCTCTCTCTCTCTCTCTCTCTCTCTCTCTCTCTGCTTTCTTTTTCTCAGAATTTGGTTCTGTCTTCTATTACTAGATAAGTTCTGCCCTATCAGGCCAAGCAGTTTCTTTATTGATTAACCAATGAAAACAACACATAAACATAAGGACCTCCTACACCACCCAAACTTGTCTTTAAATGCAAAACAATCCCATTCAAAATTCTAGGCCAGTGATGCATCTCCACAGATAAAGGCATTTTCCACCAGCATTGATGATTTCAATTCCTGGAACCCACATGGTAGAAAGAGAAAAGTGACTCATTCAAGTTTTCCTGTGACATTCACACATGCACCGTTGTATACACATGTGCATGCACGCACACACACACACACACACACACACANGATAGGACTTCAGACTTTCCACCCTGGTAGTGTGAGTCTCCCCTCTTTTCATTCATAAAAAATACCCTTTCTTATTGAGCTGACTTGGTAATTTACTGTGCCGACCTAATATGCTTACAGGTAGGAATGCAAACTTGTGCAACCACTTTGGAAATCAGTATGGCAGCTTCTCAGGAACCTGGGAGTCAACCTACCTCATGATCCAGCAATACCAATGATAATGGCACTGAGATTTGATTCTATTGCCTGTACCGGCTTTTTGGGATCCTATTCTGTTTGGATGCACACCTTCCTAGGCCTGGATGGGGGGGCTTGGACCTCCCACAAGGCAGGGTTCCCTGCCCTCTCTTAGGACTGGAGGGGTAAGGTGAAGGGAGAGTGGGGGAATGGGAAGGAAATGGAGGAGGGGAGGAGGTGGAAATTTTGAATGGTATTATTTATAAAGCAAAAAAAAAAAAAACTTCAGATAGTCCTTACCCATTACTAGAGATTTGTTACAAATGTCAAAGCTAATCCTCATGGGACTTAAACATTGTTTTAGTCTTTTACAGCATCTTATAGAGATATCATCACACCCTAGATAGCAGAAAGCAATTCTCAGGGTTACAGATATTTGTCACCTGTAAAGGGTTGGTTATAAGTTGCTAGAGGGTTGAGGACAGGATAATAGGAATTAGATTCAGTAATCTTGTTTGGTGTACAATAGAGGTGAATAGATATGATAGGAAAGGATGGTATAGGATAGGATAATAAAGTATCTACTTGTAAATTATATTAGCAACTATTAGTTCTAGATAATTTGCATTGGTAGGGATTCTTGTTTATTGATACAAAAGTAAAATTATTTTTGTATTCCTGTCTATGTTAATTTGTATATTAATACACATTCAAAATTTTATTTGTCATATTGTATATGTTCCTATTTCTGTTTAAGATATTTTTGTATTCTGATACAATTGTAAAATTATTTTTGTCATATAGTACATATGCTTCTATTTGTATATTGATGCAATTTAAGGATATTTTTATTATATTGCACTATACATTTCTACCCCTAATTAAGATACTTTTATATATTGCCACAACTTTGAGATCATTGTCATTATGCTGAGCACATGCTTGAAGATTGTTTATTTTTATAATGTGAAGCTTTAGTCTTTAAGCTATATAGATTATTAAGAAATACAGGTTAATAGCCACCTATGTTTGTCATACTTATGGTTATATTAGTTAAGTTCTCTAGATGCACTAATATGTATTCCATATAGATAGAGAAACATAAAATATTTCACAGACCTACAGAATATTGTATTTAAATGTTTTAATAACTTAGAATTATGTTGAAATGAGACACAACTGCTCCTGGCAGCATTGCTCTACTCCTGAGAGAATGATGGGCACTGAAGACACTCCAT
>JAQHUG010000203.1:3586026-3603772 GCA_028555095.1 Dicrostonyx torquatus
TGTCTTGATCGTCACCATAGAAATTTCGCATGATGGATGGAGATAGAGCCAGAGACCCACATTCATATCAGAGCAAGGGACTGAGCGATCAAGGTCCAGTGGAAGAGCAGAAGGAGGGAGAAGAGGAGCAAGGAAGTCAGGACCATGAGGGGCTGGCCCACCAACTGAGAGAGTGTGCTTGATCTATTGGGAGCTCATCAAATCCAGCTGGACCAGGACTGAATGAGCAAATGACCAAACCGGACTCTATGAATGTGACTGCCAATGGGGACTGACTGAGAAGCCAATGATAATGGCACAGGGACCTATCTGTCTCTTCTGCATGTATTGGCTTTTCGGGAACCTATTCTATATGAATGCACACCTTCTTAGACCGAGATGGAGAGGGGAGGCCCTTGGGCTTTCCACAGGGCAGGGTATCCTGCCCCATCTTAAGAAAGCAGGGGGAGGGTGGTAGGGTAGGGGGCTAGTAGGGGGGCCTGAGACAAGGGGAGTAAATGTAAATTTTTCTTCTAAATTTAATAAAAAATAATAATAATAAATACAATGGAAACCCCAATGCTAATGGATTTAAGCTTCTGAATTTTCAAAGCTGATCCTCTCACATTCTGACTTACATCATTAAGTTCTTCTTGTTTTTTGTTTATTCTGCAAATACATAAAGGTATCTCTGTGTATCTGTGGAATTGGAGTAGCTTTATAAACAAATATATGTGTGTACATAGATACATATTTGTTAAATATAAGATAATTCATTATAATACTTTAGAGAATGTGATTTTGTAGAGTTAGTTTGGCTTTTTATATATCTTGTTGTTATTCTTGAGTCTTCTATGTAATTTTAAAAAGAGTACTGTTTCCAAAAGATATAACCAGAAAATCAACTTTGAGGCAGTTTTAAAATATGAGGAATGATTGATCAGATAAATGAGATAAAATACTCATTAACAGAAAGTATGAAAATACAAAACATGAGAAACTGTTACCTCATGATGGATTGAAGACATGGGAAGCATTTATTAAGTTTTTATTTTGAATACTTGGAAAGAATATATTAAGAGGTTCCTGTGCAACTATATTGGGGTTAGATTGAACTATATAAAAATCATCTTACTACTGTGAGAAAATAGATGCCCAAATAAAGTTGTATGTTCAGTAAAGTTTTCGTTAAAGCATTGAGAAATAAGGAAATTTCACTTGAAAAGATAGAGAGCATTTATTGTCAAGACATTTGAATTGTAGAAAATAATAAATATTGTTATGTAGGAAACTAGAAAATTAACAATAAAATGGATCAGTTAATCAGATATATGTTAAAAATATCATTAAAGTATATAAATATGCTTAAAATACTGGTAATGGTAGTTATTTTTATTTTAACTAGATTTCCTGATTTCAAAATTCAGGAAAACATGATTAGAATAAAACCATTGTAAGGTACAATATAAATAAAAGACAAGAAATTCACTGTTCCTTTTCTTATGCAGTCTGAATACCAGAGAGTCTGTTTCAGGGTCAATGACTGATTATATTTATCATAAATTGTGTAACATTTTTATAACTGTATACTTACAGCCATTTCTCTCAAAAGATTAAAGATTCTTTGAAGACAGGACCATATAATATTCATTTTTGCATATTCTGTATAGAGTAGTTTTGGAATAAAATAAACATTGCAGCCAGAAAAAAAAAAAGAAAAGAAAAAAGAGTAATGTTTGATTTTCTGGTGAGAATCCAAGAGAGGAGTGGGGAGAAATGTCTTCTTCAGCAGTTTTTCTCAATGCACAGAATGCTTACCATTGCCACCACACTGAGGTGCCACAACCTCTGTCACAAATGCAGACACTGCTATGTACAATTTATAAGATATACATAGAGGTTATGCAGAATAAATCACAGGCCTTTATCTTTGCTGTGCATCATCTTTGCATTATTTATGAGCAAAGAACAATCTATCATGCCAGATTCCACGTTAGACTGTTACAATTCACCTAATAAAACATCATTTTCCTGGAGAGCCAGATGCTAGCATGAAGAGACAGCTCTCTCTAGTTCGGAAGAGACATACAGCATGTCTTACACACTACAGCAGAAAGAGATTGACTGCACATCTTATTAATGATCAATCATAAAATGTAGCAAACACATTGAAAAATATACTTTCACAAGACTGCATTCTGCAAGGAATGTCACTTATCTTTCCCATCCTCTGGATATCACACTGTTGACACAGTGCTTAATTGTCCTTTTTTTTAATGAGCACAGACTAGTTTCCAGGCACGATTTTAAGTGCTTGAAATTCTTCAGTTAATAACAAAAGATACTACATAGTTTTCAGCAAATGTATTTATCATGAGAAATACCTATGTGTGTGTTATGCGTGTATGTGTATGTACATGTATGTATGCATACATGTACATATGTGTGTGAATTTTTAATGAACCAAAGAAAGGAAAGACAAAAGTGTAGAGGAAAGTGTCTTTATGTCTGCATAAAAGTCATCAGAACATGGTAAATGAGAACATAGACACTGGAGAAATTCTGAGAAGCCATGCACAAGAACCGCAAAACTGTCAAGCTGAGACATAAAGGCTAATATTCATCTCCAGTGCTTAAGCACTGACCCATGGAAACCATCTTTCTCTTGACCATATCAGAATGACTATGCGGGTTCTCCTAGGAATCACAGTAGGAAGCAGCAGAGAAAGCGGGCAAGAGCAAGATAATTTGCAGTAGAAGGAAGACAAGATGCTACCAGATGACACCCTTATGAAGTTCTGCACAATTTCAGCTAATAGAGAAAAATATGGCTGAGAATATGTAGATGAACAGTAGGAAAATCTGGTACTGTTCCTACCCTGAAGCAGCTCACATCCTGTTCGTCTGGCTTTCATCCAAATCCAGATGTTTTGCTTGGTGGATTTCTACAGAAAACAACGGCAGTAATTGAGTATGGCTACACACCAGGGAATTAGATCAGTGTACAGCTTAAAACCCTGGTGCTTTAAGCATTGCCACACAAAAAGACCAGTACTAGAAAGTTATATAAAACACTAAAATACAGCTACAAGTAAGAACTGTACATTTGCTTCTCATCTTGTCATGAAGAAAGTCATTAAAATGTTTTAGCAGATTGTTTAAAAGAAACACCTGTAATGTTTTCTCATCTAAACAGCTTCGGTTTTATAATCTAAGCCCTACAAAATAGAATTATTTTAAGTTGTGCACAGAGGCCTCTACCTGTATTCCCACGTATTTTAGAGGAAGAGCAGAAGAATAAGGAATTCAAGGTCACCCTTGGCTTGGCTACATGGCAAGTTTGGGGTCAGCCTGATCTATAAAACACTATAATTTAAAAACAAAATAAAAACAATGGTCATACTTTAGGTTTAAAAGATCAAAGAACACAGGTTGCAAGTGTTATCAAATTCTGCAGATCAGAAATAGAAGAAAAAAGGGCAGTAAATTCAAAACAAAGAAATAAAAAACACAGAAACTGAATATTTTTTGCCCATTTGCATTTCTTCTTTTGAGAGTTCTGTTCAGGTCCCTAGCCTATTTGATTGGGATGTTTTCCTTGATATCATTTGAGGTTTTTATTATTCCAGATATTAATCCACTGTCAGATAAATAGCTGTTAAAGATTGTGTTTCATAAACTAAAAGTTCACATCAATTTCTTCAACAGGTTTAAGAGGCTAGAGGAAATAAACTTTTAACATAATTGCTGGGGGTGGGTTGACTGGGTTCTATGAGTTATATGCCGATGTTCTAGGTCAAGGCAGAGAAAACAATTGACTTCATCCCATACCAGGAAGAAAGAAGTTTCAATGGGATGCCATAGAAAGACTTATCTGTTGTATAAGAAACTCTGAGGACATAGATGATTGACAACATGCTTGAGCAGCACAAAAGGAGAATGACCACAGCCATGTTGGATCTCTGAAGGTATAGAGAAAAAAGTTACCAATTGGGAACATTCTTAAATTCAAAATTAAGAAGGATACAGTCAAGAAAAATTGATTTTTATCTGAGAACACATCCAGAGATAGGAAAGAGCTCTCAGCCAGTGGAATGTTTTGATTGGAAGAAGGAATACATCACAGATCAGAAGAGATGTGCTCAACCACATCAAGGGAAATGCATCTGAAGTACTCCCAGAAATGAAATGACTCATCCATGGAAATGCCACAAAACTCCCAGAGAGAGTAATGAGTCTATTTTAATATCAAATATCTAAATGCTCCATTTTGAGAAATATAAAACCACAAAGTATTTCTATTTAGAACCCTTTATGACTTTGATATGCCACTATTAAATGGAAAGTGGGATGTTTCTCCACACTTGTACCACATGAATATCATCAGGATAAACCATGGTCTGTATGGAAAAAGAAGAAATGAGAAGAGAATAAAAAATTTTAAAAAGAAAAAATCTCAAAAGAACATTTGAAGGTTCAGACTTAATTTTGAAAGATTAATAATAGTTTTCTTTTCAGATTCCCACAAGTAAATAGTAAAATTTTGGGATAAGGTGAGTAGGCAGCAAGATGGCTCCATGATTGAAAATGTACTTGCTTGAAGTATAATGATTGAGTTCAATGCAAGAACCCACATGGGAGAAGAAGAAAACAAAATATTCCAAGTTGTCCTCTGACCTCCACACACACAAACATACACATAAGGATACATATATGTTTGGTGATGAATGCCTAACAATGAACTATACCTACACAACTCATATAGCATGATATTGTGGGCAACCAATACTAAAAGATAAAAAATAAAGAATTGTAGTTCTGTGTCTTTCTTGGGATCACTGGCTTCATTAATCTATGAGGGTAATAGGAATAGAATCAGGAAAACAGCCCTCTGAGAGTTAGAATTTGTTGAATCAACTCAACTTTGTCCCAGAGTATAAAGAATTTAAAGGATTGGATTGGGGCAGGGGGACTGAGAACAAACCCTAATTTGCATAAAGTGGCATGCTTCTATCACAAGGCTTAGTATGTGGCCATAGGGTCCTATAGTAGTGCTCCCAGTACAAATCTTCTAGAAGGAATCTGTGCCATGGGTCAAGCTAAAGATGAGTCAGGCATCTGGCTTAGAGACAGCTTTCAGATAGTATCAGTAGTATCAGTCTTCCAGGTCCAGAGACATTCTCCAGATAAGGACAGATAAAGAGCATTGCTGGGGAGAGAGGGAGGGAGCTCCATGTTTTGAGTTATTGAGATAAACTGCCAGGCCCTGGGCGACTGTACCATCTACCAGTCAGAAAAACAAAATCCAACAAAAATACGAAGATGAAAAGATAATACAATCTGCAAAGTAAGAAAAGACTTAGGTCAACCATCTTTCTCACTTATATGTACAAAACTGATAGAAGGAAAGGATTTTTTAATTAAAAGAGAATATTTTGTAATAATCAACTCACACTTACAAACGCCACATAAAAATTAACATTCTTTTTTGGTTTTGTTTAGTTCGGTTGTTTGGCTGCTTTTGTTTTTGTTTTATTTTTTGGTTGTTATTTTTTGTTTTTGTTTTTCTATTATAATTATTTATCAGAAAAGATACTTGTGGCAGAAACAATACACAAAAATGAGCTGAGTTCTGAGTTCTGTAAAACTATTTCCATTTATTGAAAATAGGTTCTTTTCTCATACAATATATCCAGATTATATTTTCTCTCCTTCCATTCTGTTGACCAAGGTTTCTGTCTTGCCCGATCCCTCAGCCATTCAGCCCCAAAGAAATACATAGAAGTCTACATTAATTATAAATTGATTGGCCTATTAGCTCAGGCTTCTCATTAACTCTTATAACTTATACTAGAACTACACATAATTCTTGTAAGTGCAAAACTGCAGACTGAACGTTTCCTTTTTCCAGAATTCTCCTATACTAGTTGCACTGCATATACTTCCTATTTGGTTGTCCTACCTATACTTCCTGCCTGGCTACTGGCCAATCAGCATTTTATTAAACTAGTACAACTAGCAAACCTTTAGAGGGTACAAGACCATTGTCCCATAGCACCACTCCTCCTAGATCCTCCCCTCCCTTCTCCCTTCCAGGTCCATTCCCTTTTTATCTCTCATTAGAAAAGAATAGGCTTCTAAGAGATAACAACCAAACATGATGAAATAAAATATAAGATGAAGCAAAAACTATCAGCTAGAAGGTGGCCATGGCAACACAACAGGAGGAAAAGAATCCCAAGGGCAGGCTCAAGATTCAGAGACACATTTGATTTCATAGTCAAGACTCCCATAAAAATATCAAACTGACAGTTATAATATATATGTGGAGGACCTGGTGCAGATCCATGTAGGCTCTGTGCTTGCTGCTTTCAGTCTCTATGAACTCATATCCACCATGGCTAGTTGATTCAGAAGGCCTTGTTCTCCTGGTGTCCTCCATCCTCTCTGGCTCTTATAATTTTTCAACATTTATGAAATTCTCTGAGGTCTGAAGGAAAGTATCTAATGGAAAACTCCAATTTAGATTCTCTTTCTGTGTAATTTCTGAATGTGGATCTCTACATTTGTTCCTATCTACTGCCAGTCTGGAAGCCTATCTGATGATGACTAGATAAGGCACTAATCTATGAATATAGCAGAATAACATTTGAAACCATTTTACTGATACTTTTTTTAATTTAGACCAGTAGTGTTCGGTTTTACCCTAAACCTCTGTACTATGTACTCTCTTGCTCTTGGTCACACAAGCAGCATTGTAGCGAATGCACAGGGTGGCCCTTAAGTTAAATCAGACATTGTTTGACTATTTCCACAAGCTCTGTGCTACTATTGTCCTCGCATATTTTGCAGGCAGAATAGAGTATAGGTCAAAGGTTTTGTGGCTGGTTTGGTGTCCATGTTTCTCTTCATTAGCCTGCAGAGGACTTTCTTGCATCAAAGAGATTAGAACATACGCTGTGTTTAATGAGTTGTATGGGTGTTGGCTTTGGTAGTAGAGCCTCACTGTCAATTTACCCAGAGGAATCCTTTGTCTTAGTAATAGGCAGGGTTCTTTGGGGATTTTCACAGACGTTCCTTATCCAAGAACTCAACTGAATGCAACACAGTCTGTCAATGGAAGTCCCACCTCCCAACAAGAGATGGCCAGTTTTGAGGCTCCATATCCTCATGAATAGACACCCTCATTAGCATTATCTATCTTCATAGATTCCAGGAAGCTTCTACTGCACTAGATTTCCACACCTTCCCCCAAAGACACCTGCCCCCAATTTCCCCATCTCTCTCCATACTCTTTCCCTACACCCAATCTCAACTCTCCAACAAATCTTCCCCTTTTAAATCTTCCTATAAAATTTATTTTAGTTCCCCCTCACAGAGATATCCATGCATTTCATCTAGGCCCCTCCTCTTTAACTAACCACTCTATATGGACTGTAGCCTGGTTATCAATTATTTAATGGCTAATACACACTTATAAGTAAATACATACCATATTTATCTATCTGGTTCCAGGTTACCTCACTCAGGTAACTATTTAGTTCTATCCATTTGCCTGCAAAATTCATGACATCGGTTCTTTAACAGCTTAATGAATAATACTCCATTGTGCAAATACATCACATTTTCTTCATCCATTTTGCTGCAGAACATCTAGATTGTTTTCAGTTTTAGTTATAATGAATAAAGCTGCAGTGTGCATGGCTGAGCAAGTTTCCTTGTGGGAGGATGAGGCATTCTTTTGGTATATTCCCAAAAGTGATATAGCTGTATCTTGAAGTAGATGGATTCCCAACTTTTGGGAAACCTCCATATTCATTTCCCAGGCATTTGTATGAGTTTTCACTGCCCCCAGCAACAAAGGAGTGTTCCCCTCTCATGATATACTTGCCAGCAGGAGCTATCACTTTTTTTTAATCATAGTTACTCTGACAGGTGTAAGATGGAATCTTAGCCCCTAGTGAAATAGAAGCAACCATTAAAACTATCTCAACCATTAAAGCCCATGCCCAGATAGTTTTATTGCAGAATTCTATTAGACTTTCAAAGAAGAGTTACACTAACATGCCTAAATTATTCCATAAAGTATAAATGAAACATTTTCTGATATTTTAGGAGTCCACAGATATCCTGATATCTAAACCACATAAGAAGTAAACAAAGAAGGGGAATTACAGGCCATTTGCCCTAATGTACATAAATGTAAAAATACCCAATAAAATATTTTCAAACTGAATGTAAGAACACATCAGAAAGATCATTCACCATGATCAAGTAGGCTTCAACCCAGAGATGCAGAGATAGATACATGAAAATCAGTAAATGTAATCGACCATGTAAACAAACATAAAGAAGAAAAGCCATATGATCATCTTGTTAGGCAGAGAAAAGGCCTCTGACAAAAAAATCTAACATCTCTTCATCATAAAAGTACTGGAGAGATACAAATATACTTCTTTTCCATGAGCCTGTGGGCAACAGACTACAGGTGCAAAGGGGGCAGAAGCACACAATGTCTAATAACCATGTAGGACACTCAAGCTTCTGTTGGGAACTGTGTTCAGGGTCACACTAGAGATAAATCGGATATCCATGCCTAGAAGCAGTCTTCAAATAAGGTAAAGAACAGAAAGCCTTTCACCATGGGAGGCATAAGAGTTCTCCATGTTGCCAAGCTAGGAGAAAGCTGCCAAACTATGGCAGACTGCAACCTCTAGTCGCAGGGCCTACCATCAGAGAGATTGGGGATATAAGTGTCATAACACAACATAATAAAGGCAGTCTATAACATGCCTATAACCAATATCAAATTTCAAGGAAAGAAACTCAAAGAAATTCCACTAAACTCAAGAATAAGACAAGGTTGTTCACTTTTTCCATATTTATTCAATATAGGACTTGAAGTTCTATCAAGAACAATAAGACAACTGAATTAGAACAAGGGGATATAAACTAGAAAGGAAGAAAGTGATGTATCTTTATTTGCACATAACATAATAGTATACATAAACAAGTCTAAAAATTCCAGGGACCTCCTACAACTGATAACACTTTCAACTAGTATCTGTATCCAAGGTTAACTAAAAGAAAAAAGTCAGTATCCCTTCTGCATACAAATGACAAACAGACTGAGAGAGAATTTAGGGAAACAAAACTTTTAACAGTAGTCTCAAATTATATAAACTATCTCGGGGGTAATTCTAACCAAGAAAATGAAAGACTTATATGATTAAAAACTTCATGTCTTTAAAGTAAGAAATTGAAGAACTTATCAGAAAATGGAAAAATCTTCCATGTTCATGGATCAGTAGTATTAACATAGTAAAAATGGTGATCCTACAAAAAGCAATCAACAAATTCAATGCATAAAGATCCCAATACAATAATTAAAGGCCTTGAAAGGACAATTCTCTACTTTATTATAGAAAAAAAGTATAGTTAGAACAATACTGAATAATAAAAGAACTGTTGAGTGTCCTACCAACTTCAAGTTGTAATACAGAGCTATAGTAATAAAAACTTCATGGTATTGATATATAAACAAACATGTTGATCAATGGAATTGATTTGAAGACCCAGACATAAATACACACACATGGGCATGGACACGGACACCTGACTTTTGACAATAAAAACAGAAATGCACTCTGGAAAAAAGATTGCATCTTCAACCAATGGTCCTGGCATAACTGGACGTCAGCATGAAGAAGAAAGCAAATAGGTCTATTTCCATCATCCTGTATAAAACTCACATTCAAGTGCATCAAAAACTTCCACATAAAACTTGATACACTAAACTTGATAGAAGAGAAAGTGGGACTAGCCTTGAATTTCTGAAGAGAACATCACAGCATAGGTACTAAGATCAACAATGAATAAATGGGACTTCATAAAACTGAAAAGCTTCTTTAAAGCCAAGGACACCATCAAAAGGACAAAACAGCAGCCTACAGAATAGAAAAAGATCTTCACCAACCTCACATCTGACAAAGGACTGCTCTCCAAAGTAAAGAGGTCAAGAAACTGAACATATAAAACAAATAATACAGTTAAAAATAGGGTACAATTCTAAATGGAGAGTTCTCAATACAGAAAGCTCAAATTGCTGAGAAACCCTTGAAGAACAGGTTCACATACTTAGCCATTGGGAAATGGAAATCAAAGTTGAATGTTGTGAAACCTTCCATTTCATATTACACATTCTTGAGACTCTGAAATTTTAATGAATGAAATGCAGTAAGTTAGACTTCTCTTCCTGAATGTGGAAATAATGAATAGAAGATGTAACTTCAAATGATTTTAACTGATTCAAATAAAAATCCTTATATCTTCTGTCTGAATTTGTTGTCAGATTATCAGTCTTCAAAATCAAGGAAGCTGGAAAACCAGTGGATCTTATGCCATGAGCCTGTCAATAAGTAGAATCAAAGGACAAACCACACATGAGAACACAGTCAACCAACAATTATCTTTTTCTTTTGAATAACAGGTGATTGATTTTTCTGACATCACAAGGTCCTATCGTAGAAACTCTATCAGTGAGAGTGTAACATTGATAACACTCTAAGTTGACAAGAGTCAATTGGAACAATCATAAAAACATAATCACATGTACAAACAAAGGCTTAGAGTACATTTTCTCCATTTCCATACTGAATTTGTTTCCTATGATTTTCATGAAATAGCAGGTGTCTCACAAAAAATGCACAGCAGCAAGTCTGAAATACCAAGATATTTCACTAAAGTCAATATCTTATTGAAGGAAAACGTTAAAACAAAATGTAGTAGAAGGAAGGTGTAATCTGTAATTCATTCTTAAAAGATTTTATCCTGGTATTTCTCCAATGCTGTATGGAGTGCCATGGACATTAAAGTCTATCCTCTCTGATAAAAGGGATTTAACAAAAAGAAAATATCACAAAGTAAATTGTTTTTTTAATATGAACAAAGAGCAGAATAGTGGGTTGACTTTTCTTTGGAGAGATAAAAGCAAAACAGTCAAGGATCTATGAGTTGCAAATGTAAATAGTTTTCTTTTTGTTTATTCTTTACAAATTCAAAATTTCCATGATTTGCTAAAATAGATTTCTTTTAAAGTCATGTCTTCACATTCCAGTTTATCACTTTGGGATGATATAAAAGAAATAACTGATCAGTGTGATTTCAATTATTGAGTGGGTGAAAACTCTGGTATGAAATACTCTATGTAAACAAACTGAGGCCTGTGTATCACCAAATTCAAAATTTAATTTTACAGATGAGAATAAATAATAGGTTGTTAACGTATTGTATATCTCAATTTTAATACATTGTGTATGTCTTTATAGTTTTTTCACATCATATTTTTTATAACTTGTACTTTTGCTTATATGTCTTTTTCATTCTACAAGCTTTAGAATTAAAAGCAGTGTAGTCAAAATCAGAAGTCTGTGATTATAACATTTAGTCTTCTATTTCTTCCTCACAATAAAATTTAAATCAAAATTTAATTAATAAAGAAAATTCCTGATCATCAAGGATATAGATATTGTTGGATTTATCATCCTACCTTAACTTTAGAAGTATAGACTATATTTCTAATAATTATATTTTTTTAAAAAGCTACCTTTGGAGATAAACAGATTAGTTGAATAAAGTGCTTGCTGTATAAGCATGAGAGTGTGAATTCAAACTTCAGCACCAATGTAAAGGCTCAGAAACAGAGGTACACGTTTGCACTTATAGGTCAGGGGAGGCAGAGGCAAGAGGATTCCCACAGTGTGGTAGTTAGTCAATCTACCTATCCACTTAATTGTTTGAGCTCTAGGTTCAATGATAGACATTATCTAATAATAATAAGAATAAATTAGTAGTAGTAGTAGTACTTGGGTGTAGTGTGAATGGGGAAAACACTCAATACCTCACTCTGGCCTATGTTTACACATGCACATACGTGTACATGTTACCTTCACACATACATACATATATACTTTAAAGATGTAATGGAGAAAGGAGACATGGAGAAAAATAAATTACAGTGTTACGTCAAGGCTCTAAACAAAAGTAGAAGTATTCTAATAATTCTGAGCAAAATACACACAAAAAAGCAAACAACACAGTGTTTCTTCTCCATCCCAATTCCAGAGCTAGTATCTCCTGGAAACCAAGATTTCTGGTTCTAAAATAGAAAAATATTTTCAGCATTTATTGTGTTCAACACACTGTGCTTTAAACTTGAATTCATTAGTTCTTCAGAATAAACCTATAGGTTGCATTATTATTATTAATTATTATTATTATTGCCAAATAGTTAAGAAAATTGTTGACCGGCCAAGAAAAAGTTAAAATTGACTGAAGGATCGGTAAGATTGATTGTTTTCCAAACTGGTTAGTGCTGTACAATGAATATTTGTGCCTCATAAAACTCTTATCTTGATATCCTTGATGTGGAAGGGAAAGCTTTGGGATGTAGTGTTAATTCCAAAAAATAGTCATGGGATTGGAGTCTTCCACAATAAAACTGGCATAGGAAGAACTAGTTTTATCAGCTATGTGGGATTCAATGAGAAGTATGTCCTGAAGCTGAAAAATGACCTTGTAAGAATTCAACCATACTAGCAATCCTGATCATTGATTTCTAGTCTCTAGAGCTAAAAGAAATACCTCACCCTTCCTTATGATACACTGATCAGTTTTGTGGTATTGTGTTATAACTACACAAGAAATTCATATAGTGAGAAGAATTACCATGGCAGCCAGTGCCATGCAAAGTTAAATCCAAGGTCAAGTAGTGACATATTTTATATTGAAAACAAGATACTGTGCTTACTTCAGAGCCATCGAGAGGTACCTTTCCTGGAATCTTATGCAATTTAAGTCACTACAATTATCATTGCTAGAATCATCTTTGCATGAAAATGAATCAAATACACATGGTTGTTGTATTATGTGGTCCTTTAAGAAAAGCATATGCTACCTTCTTGAAGTCAGTTGTGTCTCTGTGCAAGAATCCATCATAAGTAGGCCTGTGAACTGCTGATATTCCCACAAAGAAGCGGGGGATTGGCAAGTATCTAGCCAATCTTCCGGGGTATGCGCATGCACAATTTTGTCTTTATTGTTGAACATGAGGGTCTTGTAGGGTTTCTGGAGAGGTCTATAATATAAAGGATGGAGAAATTAACTAAATGGTCTCCATCCAAGTGGTCATAACAAAGTCATCAAACATGCTGGATATAGCCTGTCCAGTGTGGTTGCTCTAAAAACACCCACATTCCTGGAAGCTACCTCCCAGTCATACCCATGCTCCATAAGTAAGCCCAATGAACTCACTGGCTCTGATGGATGAACTTCCATAGAATCATGCTTTGTTTTGTAGTTGGGAGCTTTGAGGAGTGGTTAGGGGTCCTTTATGACTCTCTATGGAGGAATTGTCACATCCTTGCACACTTCACATCTTGTCTCTGATGTTTTTCACCTATTTTTGGGACATGGTGGGAGAGCTACTTGAATATAAAACAGCCATTAATGCCTTGTGTAAAATTTTTGGCCAGGGATAAATGAGAGCCTGTTAAAGATTCTTCATCCATCTTTCTTCCACATGTCTGTGCCTACAATTTATTCTACAGCCTTTCACAGAATAAGTATGTGAATTGTATAAAGTGCAGCTTGTGATGGATTTTTGGCAGAGAATTAGAGTCTTCTTCATTTGCTGGAAGAACTGGAATTAAAAGCAAGAAGGCATCTGAGTATGATTTCGTCTCCCATGACATCAGAGTAGGTGGTTCTCATGCTATGCCCAGAAACTGTTATAAACCTTAAGTTCCCATCAGCTGTGTACAACAGTAAGCAAGTGGTGCTCACAGGCCTAGAGGGTAGCACATGCCTATACTAACCCAGCTTCTAGAGCAGCATTTCTCATCTCATGACTCAGAGCCTAGTTAGGGTTGAACAACCCTTTCACAGGACTTGCCTAAGGCCATTGGAAAATACAGATACTTAAATTACAATTAATCACAGTTAACATTACAGTAATGAAATAACAACAAAAATAATTTTATGGTTGGCGGGTCACTACAACACGAAAAGCTATATTAAATGGTCACAGCATAGGAAGATTGAAAACTACTGTTCTAAAGAATGATCTATCTTTGTCCAGCTTCTCCTATGAGGCACTTATAGAGATTGCTTAAGTCACAGAAGTATTGAAAGCTGGTGGCTGGATTATGGCTTAGGAGACATTAGAATAGGAGAGGTGAGGATTTAGAGCAGGAAACAGATCAACCACATATTGAAATTTGAACTTGGTATTTATCCTTATTGATCACATGTTATCAGTGTTCTATATTTAAATAATGTCTGACTCTACAAAATTTATAGGAGGGGATTTCTACACACTCTAGAATTATAGGAGGTAGAGAAATATTTATGTTGCAAAATTTCTTTTAAGAAACCCACATGATAAGAAAAGCCCTTTGCATTTCAATACATTTTCCTGCAAATGTCATGATTTCATTGTCTGTGGATAAATAAATTTCCATTGTCATTGCATTTATTACCACATTCTCATCATCCATTCATCTGTTGAAGGACATCAAGGCCTGTTCTTAGCTACTGTGAAAGCCTCAACATTAGACATGAATCTGCAATATCTTTGTAGTAGGAATTGGAGTCATTCAGGTATATAGCCAAGATTGATATAACTGGGTCATATGGAAATTATTATTTTAAGACAATATGCTAAACTCAAAAAGAAAAATACCATATGACTCTCTCATATGTGAATTCTGGACTCTAATATTTAAATTTTATACGCATATATACTATAAAATTAAAGTGAAAACCATGAGCATGTGGGATGCTATAAGTAAGGGTTGAGTGGGAGAAAATGAGTACTCTACTCCATGTGATATGAAAGCAGAAGGAGTCCAAGTGATGTAAAGAAACCAGCCAGCAAGAGGCAGATGGAATGGCAAAGAATATGACAAAAAGTTTAGGGTGTGTATGAAAATGTCATAATAAAACTCATTAGATTGCATGATGATTTTCTTCAAAAGCTTATTAATATTTGGAATAGTGGGATAAAACAAACTTCATAAGAGCAGCATGATATAACAGCAAGTGATGATCAGTAGCTCAGCTCTAAGTAGGGAAGGTCTGCTTTGGAGCCAAGCTGAGCTGTGACAACTGATGGGTAGATATGCTCGAAGCCACAGCATCAAAATTCCCCCTCTATTAATCCTTCAAGAATTCCCTTTTGAAGCATCATGAGCCTTGGTCTGCCTAAGATGCCCAAATCTGTCACTCCAGATGTACATTTCATATTAACGGTCAGCACTTCACAACAGGAAAGCAAGTAAGATGCTCTGTTCCAACTCTACCTTTTCTACAGAGAAAGCTAGCATCAAGACCAAGTCTCTAAACCTTAGTAACCAAATTCTCATCAAGACGCACAGCAAGAATTGATAGCTTACTCTCCTGCCAATGATACCGTGCACATGCTAGACAAATGCTCTAGCACTGGAATACCTCAGCTCTCCTGGGTTATCCTCTTCTTGTCTTGTTTATATATTGCCACATCAATTAAGTACATTATATTGAGTTGACATATAAGTAAATTGATTGTTTCCAACAACTTTAAACATAAGATATTTAGCCGAAAGCAAAGAAAACTCCCAGTGGTTGCTTTAATATGAAGCATTGGAAAAATAATAGTCATTAGCACAAAGCATATTTATTAAAACTTCGGTCATATGCCAAAAGACTTTTAAAGTGTTCAGACGATCCCATTATGAACTAAGGAACAAGTAATTATCGTGATCCAGCAGTTTGACCCACTTAAGCTTTAAGATGTTTCTAGTTGCAAGTAATTTGCGTCCTGCCTATTATGTTACTGAGATGATTATATTAGTGACAGCATGCTTTCTTTCTATTATAATTTTCCTCTTATATCCCTAAGTATCCAGAGATCTAAATACTGATTGATAGAACTGATAATAGCCACATATTTTATGTATTTTCATTTCATTTGAGACATAGTAAGTGGCTACTGAAGTAGTGGAGATCACAGCCTGAGAAACAAATGGCATCCATCTGGCCTCTCTGTAGTTTACACATCCTCCAAGGTGATCTTCCTCAATTCTATAGTGCTGTAACCCTGCCATCCTAGGTACAAACAGTCCTATCTCCAACAATGAGTATAAGGCATGTTCTAAAGAATTTCCCATTCATCCATATTACCGTCTTAACATTGTGAAGTGATAATTAGCTATAATCACCCCACTTGAATGAATAGGTTAGCTATGTGATCCACCTACCCAATTTCCTGATGGCCAGACAATTTTCCCACAATGACCAAGTAGGTTTATGAACAAGCATATATGTGAGGAAGTGTATACAAAATAACAAAAGAGTATTATTTAATATACATAAATCTTCAAAATACAGACCTACTCTATGAAATACAAAACTATATACTTGGAAATATTTAAACTGTTTGAAAACCCAACTAAAAACTCTAATGAAATAAATTTAACATTTTTAATTTTTCATTCTGGAAATCGTAATATTGCTACAATATTGCTCCCTTCCTACCCTCCAAACCATCCCATATACCTCTCCTTTCTCTTTTTAAATTTCATGACTTTTCTTTTTATTCATTGCTAGTACATGCAGAAGCTACACACCTAAAAATAACAGCCTAAACATTAGAAGAACAGGGACAACAACAGGAGATATGCAAAAGAAAACAGGAGTAAACCAAAAAGGTCTCAGCCCTATGGAAGGAACTAGAGGCAGCTAAGGAGGCCAAGAAAGGAAGAAATAGTCTTCTCAAAAGAAGAACACACCAACTTGTAATTCAATACCAAATGGTCAGCCTTGAAACATATGAAATATTAACATTATGCAGACTGTACAGGTTATACTTAGGAATGTTTATGTATAGACATATAAATACATGCATGAACCCTGAATTATTATGAGAGGTAGTTACAGAAAGCTTTATGCCAAAATTATTCCCTAGTATGTCTTCGATAACAAGTTTATTCTGTCATGTGTAATAAACTAAAATCACCCCATAATAAATTGTCGAATATGTCCTCCTTAATCAAGCCACAAGGAATGTATAAGTGCTTGTGTGTAGTCAGGTATAGGTACATATGCATACATGGGCATTTGGAAGCTGGAAAACAACCCCAGCTATTATTACACCTCAATTATACATTCTACCCTGTTTTTAGAGACAGGGTCCCTCACTTCCCTAGAACCAGAAATGCTAGATAACCAGAGAGCCCCAGAGACCAACCTATCTCTGCCTCTGCACTGCTGGGATTCTAAGCATACATAACCCTACACAACTATTTTTTTCATGGCTCTGAGAATAAAACTCAAGTTTTCCGGCCTCCTAAAACAACTAATTTCCTGAACAAGCCACCTCCCCAAACAGAACAGAATGTATCTGCTTTTTAATAAAGTCCTTAAAGAAGAGATTATTTTCATTTTGTGAAATTGATGGGCCTATACTATAAAAGAACATGGACATCAAAGGGAAAGATAAAACATTACAATTTATATTATTTGCAAAGGACATTCATTATAACATGAGTCTATAGAAAATTTTTATATGGTTCATAGTGGCAAGGTTATTCCATTCTGTGTCATATACTTTATTTACTCTGCTGTATATAATAATATTCATCAGGTTTTTCCAATATTTTAGAGTATAAACATATAGTCTTAAATCTTAATCAAGGTCTTGAGGCAATCTTAGCCCTTAAAGTATATATAC
>JAQHUG010000203.1:3618340-3633349 GCA_028555095.1 Dicrostonyx torquatus
TTCCTCTTGTAGAAGACCCAACTCTGCTGCCCAGTACTTTTGTCAAGCAGGTTATAACTTCCTCTCAGACCAGTTACAGGTTATCTGCTGCTCATTTCTCTCTTTGAGCACCTTCATTCATGTGCACATATCAACACAGAGATATACACCTATATACATAATTTAAAATAAAATAGATCTTTATTTAAAAGATTTATATGAATTTTAATACCTCTTTTATGTTTGAATTATGTAAAAAATACTCATTAAATTTAATACTAGATATCCCAAGATTTTTTTAAATCTTACCTAATATCTTAAAAACCATTAAGTAACTGCTCATGTATCTTACTCCAATAACATAACAGGTGTTGAAACAGAAACCCCACAGAGGAAGATCAAGGAATAGTCTGTACCTTTGATCATTAGTTTCTTGTATAAAATAGTCCAAGAATATGAAGCAAAGGAAGACTATGTCAGACTAGGAAGGTTTGAGAAAATGGATCACCAGCAGAGGAGAGATATTGGAGTAAGATTTTTTTGTTTTGCTTTGTTTTGTTTTGTTTTTTTACAGAAAGTTGTTTAACAAAACATTAGAAATTTGAAATGGAGGAATTTGTAAGAAAGAAGAACAGAGAAACAGAGATTATTCTCCAATTAACAACACACAGAAAATGTGGTAAAATGGTTTAGATGTTTGAACACACATCTGGAGAGTAGTACATCACAAGACTGTCTGGAAAGTCAGCTGTCACACATATTAAAAATGTTCATTTTCAGTTAGAATGAAGGAATTCTTTTTCTAATACTATAGCAATGTTGGTGATAGTCACAAGTGGCGGTGCATACAATATAATGTGAACCAGAGACACTCAACAATGAACTTTGGTTCTGCCACTATCACTTTACTTTCTAATAGAGACCTCAGGCCTCATTCTCGTCATCTATAAAAACTATTACACTTGACGGGATAGTGATGAGGAATATGTGAAACAGAGGTCAGGAAGTCCTATCTCAATGTCTGACACAAAGTGCTCAGCCATAATCAGCTATCATTAGACATAAGGAAAGAATCCCATATTCCAATTACATGAGAGTATTTTGTCCCTGGCTTGGATTTGTCAGATAAAAAATATATCAATTGTACCTTGAGAGCTTCTTTGGAGGTTCTAACAGGGGAGTGCAGCTACTCATATACCCTTGACTGAAGACAGGTCCTCCTTTACTTGGGGAAGGTCATCCTCTTTGACCAAGCATGAAAATTCGGCAGGGAGGTGCATGGAAAGGTTGGGGAGGAAAGGGACACCCACACCAGCCTAATCAATCCTGGCATCAGAATGAGGGATGAGCTCCAAAATATACAAAGAACTCAAGAAATTGGTCATCAAAAGAACAAATAATCCAATTAAAAACATGAATACAAACTTAAACAGAACTCTCAACAGAGGAATCTGAAATGGCTGAAAGACACTTAAGGAAATGGTCAACATTCTTAACCATTAGTGAAATGAAAATCAAAACAAATCTGAGATTCCATCTTATATCTGTCATAATTTGCTAAGATCAAAACCACTGATGACATCTTATGCTGGAAAGGATGTGGGGTAAAGGGACACTCCTCCATTGCTGGTAGGAGTACAAACTGGTACAGCTGCTTTGGAAATCAGTATGGCAATTTCTCAGAAAATTAGGAAACAACCTAACACCCAGAAATACCACTTTTAGGTAAATACCAAAGATGCTCAATCATACCACAAGGACATATGCTCAAGGACATATGCTATATTCATAACAGCATTATTTATCATAGCCAGAACCTAGAAACAACCTAAGTGCCCCTAACTGAAGAATGGATATAGAAGATGTGGTACATCTTCTATAATAGAGTATTACATAACAGAAAAAATGATGACATCTTGAAATTTGCAGGCAAATGGATGGATCTAGAAAACATCATATTGAGTGTGGTAACCCAAACCCAGAAAGACAAATATAATATGTATTCACTCATAAGTGACTTTTAGACATAAAGCAATAAAAAAGCAGCCTACAAGTCACAATCCCAGAGAATCTAGACAACAAAGAGGACCCTAAGAGAGACATACAGGGATCTAATCTTTATGGGAAGTAAAAACATACAATATCTCCTGAGTACATTGAGAGCATGGGAATCATGGGAGAGGGAAGAAGGGGAATGGAGAGAAAGGGAAGGGAGTAAAGAAAAATATATAGCTCAATAAAAGCAATAAAAAATATTAGTACTGGCCAGATGTGCTCCAGTGCTAAAATAAGGAACATGGTTGTAGAGGAAATTTCCAGGAACTAAAGTGACATTGAAATTAGGAATTAAAACATTTTAAAATGAGAGTCAGATAGCTAGGTAGCTTCTAAAATGAGTAATTGACAAAAAGAAATCTCCTTTTGTGTGTGGTCATTATTCTACTTGACAAGCATTAAAGCACAGCTCAATTTGACTTAGTTTTCAATACAACAGACAAAACATCATCAATAGTCCTTGCTAGTTTTTATAAGTTAAGCACAGAGAACATTTGATCTTATCTCTCAATACCTTTCCTCACGTTTAGCCTTTACAAAGACAGGGTGGACAGTTTTTAAAGACTTTTTTCCAGGCAGCAGGAAACTGCAACACAAAACTAATTGGTAATTTCAATGATCTCAAAAACACTTAGACATGTACACTGAAAAATGTTTCATTAGGTGGCATTCTAATTAAGGCAGTGATTTACATGCTAATGACCAGATGGGTACACAAGAAACTTTAAAAACCCTTGTGATGCATTTTAAATGCTGCAAAGCTATATATATTTAAAATTTCAGCATTAGTCAATGCAGTTTCAAGCCCACTTAGAACACGGTAAGAGAAAGACAATGCAAATAGGTAAGGGAAGTAATGACTTGTATAAATAAAGGTTATTGTCTTGTCAAAGTTGAAACTGCTTGTTTGTTTGTTTGTTTGTTTGTTTGTTTGAGAGATGGTTTATCTGTATAACAGCCCTGACTATTCTAGAATTCACTCTGTAGACAGGGCTAGCCTCAAACTCACAAAAATCTGCCTGCCTCTGTGTGCTGATATTACCACCAAAGTCCAGTTCAAATTTCAAGTTTTGAGGAGGTGAGATAAAAGATTTACATGGAGCCTGGTTTTAGACAGGTATGTTTGGTTTGGTGTGTTTCCCTTTGTGTGTTATTTTGTTCTTGTTTTACTACTACAACATATCTAAGGTAATCAACTTACAAAGATTTATTTAGCTTGTTGTTTTTGGAGATTCTGACCCAAAATCAACTAATTGCTTTAGTCTCTGAGTGGGGAAAGAAGATAGATACATCATGGCAGGAAGGAACTGTAAAGAGGTGGAAACATGCCACCCCATACTCAAGAAGCAAGACAGAATGAGATGAAAGATCACAGACCCTCAATCAGCTTTGAGGGTACACTAGCAAGGACCTAATAATTTCCCACCAAACACCAAAAACCACCCCCATCTCAGTAACACCAGTTTGGGGACCAAGTCTCTGGACCACTGGAAGACCTTGAGTTCTTAACTGTAACTCTGAGCATGTTGTGGTTTCTAAGACACAATTTTGTCTCCTCCCGTCCCTCCCCATTGCCTTAAACCTCAAAATGCACAATTCCTAATTCTGTACCATATCAGATGTCAGGTTCAATCAGAAGCAATGAGTCTCTCAATGAGCAAGACACTAAATGACCTCATTTAGTCACCATCAAAACCTGTAAGAGAAACATTCGGTCTTGTTTCATATTTCTAATTTTTCTTACAGTGGAGAAAATGAACAAAAGCAGAATACTTATCACCTCAAATCTGACTTTACTCTAGCACATGTTACTCTAAGAAACAACATTCAGTTTCCAAATAGATAACATCATGTATTCTTAAAAGTAATTTCATGAGTTTTTCCCTAACAACCAAATACAAAGCCATTAATGTTTATTTTAGAATTGCTTTATATTTAATGGAGCAAAAGAAATATTCTGGGCAATTTATTAATTTTGAATAATTATTTCGTGTAGATCATTTTGTTTAAGTTAGTTAAATTCTAGGAGCAACAGTTAAATAAATATTGTCACAATTTTTGATGGAAGAAAGTACATTAACTTTGGCATTGAGGAAATAAGGAGAGATAATGAGGTAAAGGCATACAAATCAAGTTCCATGAATTTATATAACGTTTTGTGAAGATTGCAACCCAGGAAATATTAATTAAAACAAATTCACTTAATAAAAAGAACTTCAAAAGAGCAAAATTGTGCCTTTAAAAAAGGTTTGGGCACTTCATGGAGAAGGAAAATTGAGAGACGAGCTCATTAAACTACTGGAAGAGTTACAAATTCTTTAATTGTAACATTCACCAGGTAAGTAAGACAGACAGCTTTACATTTTTAGTACATTCTCCACTTAATCTGTTTTAGTTAATGCAAAAAAAGTTGCAAAAGAATTAAAAGCACATAATGGAGGTATATTTAACGCATCTTTCCTAATGATTGCATTTTTCTCACTTAGAAAAACACTTTAAAATAAAACTTTACAACTGAAAATTTAAAAAAATCACAGTAATTATTTTTTTGCCCTTATAAACAAACTGCTCATCACTTTCTGTTCTCTGTGTGTCTCTCTGTCTCTCTCCTGAGCATGCACGTGTGTGTGTGTGTGTATGTGTGTGTGTGTGTGTGTGAGAGTGAGTGAATGTTCTTTTAATTCAAAAATAATTTAAAGGAGAATTTTCTCATGTATTCAGTATATTCTTGAGATAGGTAGGTATTTTGAAAGTGTTTAGTGGTCAACAGCAGCATATCAAAATAATACAAACAAAGATCAATAAAAAATAGATGCGCAAAGCATCAACCATTCAGAATACTTTAGGCTGGTGCATATTTTATCTTCAAGCTTAATCATTGTATAGATCTCCTTGTATGTTAAGAACAAGTGTTCTTAAAGAAATATTCTTTTAAAACACCCAAGTTTCTAAATTTTATGTGTTGAGTATCTCTAGCAGTAATCCTAAAAATATGTGACCATTCATCTCCCTCATTTATTTTATTTTTATTTATATGTATGTATGCACCTCCTGCATGTGGGTTCTTGCAGTGGCCGGAGAGAGACTTCAGGTCTTGAACTGCAGTTACAAACAGCTGTGAGCCAACAACGATGGCTACTGGGCATCAAACTCAGGTCCTCTGCAAAAGGAACAAGCACACTTAATCATTGAGCCAGCTCTTCAATCATCCTTTCTTTATTAATAAAAATTCTTCAATGACTTTTGCTAACTTGTACATACAAATAATTTTTCTTATGTTGACATTTCTTTTTTAATTAATTTATATTGCCTTGGCATGTATAGTTCAGTCTCAAGAAACTCTCAACATTAACTTCTCTTGTATCTTATTGAATAGCTAGCACTTTGAAATGATAAACAGGAAATATTTCAGAAACTTGACACATTAAGAAATAATATCTTTCTAGAGATTTCTAGGCCTGTGAATATGAATTGAAATTTAGTGCAGCTCCTTTCCCAGAAATAAGAAAAATGGTCAATAGGAGATGACTAAATTCCACTTTATAAACGATATAGAATTGGTCCAAGAATAGAAAGCATAAAATAATGGAAATCTTCACTAGAATTCCTGCCTCTGACATCTTGTCAATAAACAATGGGAGACACTGAAGAGTGACAAACATTTGGGAGACACTAAAACAACTATTTTCAGTCTCCTTACTAAAAATCTTAAGTATGCTTAAAGTGGCAATTTGTTGTTACTTCTATCTAAAGTAGCAATAATATTTTACCTTTGTTACTCATCTGAACCCTGCCTTGCTTGCATTCATATTCATATGCAATTCTCCATATTAGATTTAAGGAAGGTCATGCTTATTTTGTCTCTTCTTGGCTTCAGTAAGTCGTTAGAATTTCAGACAGGTGCTTTAAAGCATATGTAATTACCCCAAAATAAAGAGTCCTCTTCCAACTCTGGCATCATGAGGTGGCAGATGATTTCCTTGAGCTGAAAATAAGCAGAAATGAGTTGAAATTACCCAAAAGTATCCTATAAAAACCAAAGGTGGCCAATAGAAGGCAACAACTTGAAAACTGTTTATTCAGGCAAACCTATGGATGTCTTGGGTAAGAAAACAAATTTGCCATCGTTCCACAATGAATCGTTCTCATCTTTCCCAGTTCATGGGTGAAAGGGAAAAGCTTTGAAAATCATGTTAGAGTTGGTTTTAAAATTACATGTTAGCCAGGCATTGGTAGGGCATGCCTTTAATCCCAGTACTTGGGAGGCAGAGGCAGGTGGATCTCTGTGAGTATGAGACCAACCTAGTCTACAAGAGCTAGTGCCAGACAGGCTCCAAAAGCTACAGAGAAACCCTTTCTCATAAAAAAATATATATATAAATATAAAAATAAGATTACATGCTTGTAACATCCCTTCCAAAAGCATGCAAATCCAGGGGATGCCGCTTATAAAATCTTATCAAGTATTTTAAGAAGAAATTATGACACCAGTAACCAAATTTTACAGAAATAAATTTTAAAGAAAGAAAGTAAATCAATAAGGAAAATACTAAATTCATTTACAAAAGCCAGTATTACACTTATAACCAAGCCAGACACAAACATCACAAGACTGATACAGCATGCTCTCCCTTAAAAATGTAGATACAAAAATCTTTACCAAAATTTTACCTAATCAAATCCATTCATATATAAAAAAATAATGGATCATAATCAAGAGGACGTCCACAAAAGGGTGGAACTGTGCTCCAGATTTGAACAGCAAACATTGTAAGTCATCATATCAAAAGGACTGGACCATGGATGACTTTTGCTCTCTGACACATAATTGGACTTTTATTTTTTTAATGTTTTATGCAATTATGCTTATTTCTTATTTTACAGGTGAAAAATCAAAGATGAAGAAGTTCAATTACTGGTCAAGAATAATATATCATTCATGTAATGAGGGACAAGAATTTTAGTTCAGGTCATCCTCACCCTACAATATTTCAATATTTCACTGTTGATGTTCTCTCAACTGGTGAGCTGTAATGGTATGAATATATATATATATATATGAACATATATATATATATATATATATATATATATATGAACAGAGGCTGGTGTGGAGTTCTCTCTAGAGAATTTCTTGAATTACCTCATTTGCCAGAATCCTATACCTTATGAAATAAATGTTTAAAACAGAGCACAATATGCTGTGTTGCTAGACACATATTCACTGCTTAATTGCTCTTACAAAGCACAGCAATATTTGCAAATGCATTGTCTCCATAATAGCTTTGTAATCTATGAGTAGGAAGAATTAGGTACACAAACCTTCTCCTCACATTTTATTTAAAAAAAATCTATGACTCTATCTGAAGGTGAAGAAAAGAAATGGAAATTCAAAAGGTTGGAGCCCAGATACCAGAAGATTGGAAGCCTTCTGTAGTCTACAAATAATAGCAATATATCAGCTCCAATGTAATTTACTCCTATAGCATGAGCAGAGTAATGACCTTCTCTATACAAATACCATGCATGTTCTCACATTGACCGTCTCAGATTCCTTTGAAGCACTTAAATAAAAAAAGTCACAAAGCAGGAAATAATCCAGAGCATGGGAGTACGTGGGATCTGAGACTGAACCCTGTATGAAGCTCAGACTGAGGTAATCTTTAGAATTATCTCAAAACTCTTCTAAAATAAAAACCAATAACAATTTCACAAATGTAATATATTTTACACTTCTTTAATAATTTATATAATTGTTGATGCAGGTCTTTCAAAGTATCCGTACCCTAAATAGTACACTCTAATACTCTTTTGATTTGATCTCAGTCATTTTTGAGTTGTCTTCTATAAAAATAATTAGTTAATTACTAATTAGAAGTATAGAATAATAGAATATCATAATAGTTTAATTATTTTTAAGATAATTATTCATAAAAACAACTAATAAGAGCTCTTTATTCCCCTCTGAGTACACTGCTATCTATCAATTAATAATAAGGAGCACTGCAGGCCTTCTAAGCCCCAAACTTCCTTCAAACCCAGTATACTTACACATTGCAACTATTTGAAATCCCATATTAAGAATTATTTCCTATTATACCTTATACAAATATGGCATCTGATTACTTCATTATTTAGTATGTCTTAAAGATACAGACATTGAAACTAAGTTAGCTCAAACAATGTAAGTAGAAAAGGTTCTAAAGGAATAGTCCAAAGACTAGAAGAAAAGTTTGTTCATCTGTGATCATAAACTTTGAAGTGTCTCAGCCAAACAGAGAAATGGGACAACTATTGAGAAAAAAACTCCTTCTTCTGTGCATTTTAACAAGTTCTTGAATATATATTTACAATCTATATTTTTTCTTTAGTCATCATGATCTCTGTCACCACGGTCATTCCTTTCATGTTGTCTCTTGTTTATGTTGATGTAGAATTATAAGTAGGCTCATTGTGTATCAGAGAATGGCCCAGAATTTACCCTGAATAAACACAGAAGGGTATTTTATAGAATCATAATGGCTCACTTTTGAAAAGTCACATTGACTTTCTTAGTGGACATACTGATTTTTATAGTTGCCAGTTTTTCAGATGCCATATCATTTAAGTCTAGAAAGCCTCCATCTGGCCAAGCCATGATGTCATATTTTATGTAAGATATTCCATTCTATTTTTCAAGCACTCCAACAGAGGTGTCAAACCCAGTTATGGAAATCATGTATAAGCATACATTATGATTTCAAATACAAAATCAAATCAATGTTAAGACTCCAATACATTAAACTCTTATTGAATCTAATTATTGTCCCTTCCAACACCCTTACATTGGATAACCTAATACTGCTGAAAAGGTAGCAGAAACCTTGATGTGGGTATTGCAGTTCCTCAGGACAAAAAGTGGAGAATTTCATCAAATGATCATATATATTTGCAAAGCAAATTTTGATTGTATGGGTATGTGAGAAGCAATATATATGTTGTTTGTGCACTTGTATATGGATGTGTGTATGTAGAAATACAATTTATATATATTATGATTTTAAGCTAGTCAGTGCATTAATTCCAATATATACATGAGATATGTACATTTCAAAACTCATTTTACCAATTGACCATAGCTTCCCCTATTTACAGGTGCTGAAATTTCTCTTGTTCACAATAACTAATGATTACTCTTTAATAATAGTTTAGGCCAGTTTTCAACAATAGTTACCTGAAATTGGCCAACAAGACAGTATTTAGAAAATAGAAATTGGCATCCACTACAATTTTCTCTTGATTCCCCATGAGATGGTACCTAATTATATCAGCTTCACCCACATAAAGTACTACACTTTGGAAGTTTCCCTACTGATATATTTTACGGAGAGACATCTCTGAAGGTCTTTAACTTGGATTTACTATAAGGAATCATCCAGAATATGTGATGCCAAATGAGCAAATGAGTCAAATGTTTATTTGCATTATGCTAAGCTAAAATATTAGGATAGTAGAAGAGGGGGAAGTGAGATTAAAATTGAACCAAATAGAGAAAGAGAAAAACTAAGTGTCTTAATGCTGTATCATGGCATTCCACAGGCAACAAATATATACTTAATTTCTAAATAGCCCTATATTCTGCATTTTACCTTTTAAACTCTACAGGTAACTACAAGTTCTGCTTGGGTTTATATGGAATTCCAGACTCTTTTGATGCCAACTTTAGCTGATCTATCAACACACAGGCTTTTATTACACTTTCATGAGACTCTTTCTTGCTACAAGAAGAGATGCTTCTCCTAAACCCTATTCATAATATATTACTGTTTGGGGGGAGTATATTACAACCTGCTCTTGTAATAGCTCTAGATGCTGAACAAAGTGGTTGCAGCTCTTCGAACTATATCACCAGTCGCCAACTGTTTTCCATAATAAAGTATTTTCTTGGAGCGTGGGTAGCCCAGATCTGCATTTTTCAAAGTAACAAAAATCTCCAACATTCTTTTTGAAATTTTTTTATGCCAGTTGGCCTTCCCACAGGAATTTTAGTGGTCATTTGTTCCAATTCTCAATTTGAATATTATCTAAAATGGCTATCTTTAGCATTCTTGGGCATACTTCCTGCATGCAGTTCAGGACATGTTTGCTGAATATAAAAACACTTGTAAGAAGGAAATTTCCAGAACTGTCAAATCCTCAAAAGTACTTAAGATACCATAAACAGTAATTTACAGAATATAAACATCATTTTGATAATTTAATAATTACGTGTAAATTATGTTCATTAGTGAATAGATCAGCTGTTAAGGTAAAATTATGGTTCAAATCAAACAGACAAGCAATCTCCTCTATGTCAGCCCAGTGGTACAAATTAATAGAAGCTTTGCAAGCTTCAACCCACCTTCCAAAGTTTCCCTGTAAGTCACCCCTATTTCAAACAGTCATAATGATGCTAAACAGGGAGAAATGCAAAGGGAAGATGAAAATGATGTTTTCTAATGATACCTGTCATTTCTTGTCACATCACTAAGTCTAGAACTCAGCCACAAAACAACTTGTCAGGATACCTAACACCTAATCTACTTGGAGTAATTACATCTGTGCTTCCCTTAAATTTTATGTGTCATTTAACTCATATGTTTAATATGTATCTTCTGGAACCAAGACATTATATTCTGTGCAGCAAATAGTTTCTGTACATATCCTCCTGCAGCCATTGTAAGGTTATGTTGACATGCTCCAGCTCCTAACATATACGTTCCTCCATCCAGCCTCATCCTCGGTACCTAGTTCTGCCTGACTAAAACTTGATTACTGCCAATTTTACCTACACAAAAATATTTACTGCTCTTAAATCTACTAAATTCTTAAATAGATAATAATTTATTTAAATTCTAAATTAGGTAGCAATATCAGGGCAGTGATGAAATTCATTTCAGTGCAGCATGGACAAGACTATCCTGACACATAATGTTTCGTATAGAAAACCTCATTAAAGGTGACAGACATGGTTCAGTTCACACCCCACATTAGAAAATATGCAAAAAATCTTTTGTCTTCATTGTGACCAATTACATTTAACACAGTTTGTCAGATAATTTCACGAGCTCATATGAAGAATAGAACATTTCCTCATTTAAAGCACCTAGCAGAAAACTTGGGGAGATGTTATACATATATTAAAAAGGTCATTGTTATCAACTCATGTCTATAATCCTGAGGATTAAAGGATGAATTACAAACTTCCTGGATATACTGAGGAGAGAATCACATCAGGTATGATTTGTTGTTAAAATAGTGATGTACATTTTTATGCTTAGTCTTTTTCTGTAACTAACATGCTAGTGATAATTGTATATCTATAATATACAGTATCTCTCTGATCTTTCATAAATTTATTCTGATCTCCTGCCATCTCACCTGTACGAGAAAGTTGAAAACACCTCTCAACAACTGGCTGGCACCTTACTTGAACAATATTATGAGAGTCATCAGTAAAATTCACCATTGACCATTCTCATTTGCTAATCATTATGATTAGTTTTACCTTTTAATGGCTTGCTTTCACATTAAAGTCACAATGTTAAAACTGAAAACATATAACTTTAACCTCATCTTATAAAGTAAGTGAAGAGAATGTCTTCTTGCATTCGAGGAGTAATTATAAGTAAATTCAGTATTCTTACCCCATGCTCTTTCAGCCTTGCCTTTTTGAAGTCTAATTTGAAAAGCCAAGCGGGCGGTGGTAGCGCATGCCTTTAATCCCAGCACTTGGGAGGCAGAGACAGGTGGATCTCTGAGTTTGAGGCCAGCTTGGTCTTACAAGAGCTAGTTCCAGGACAGGCTCCAAAACTACAGAGAAACCCTGTCTCGAAAAACCAAAAAAAAAAAAAAAAAAACAAACTTTATCAAAACAAAATAAAATAAAAATAAAATAAAAGCCGGGCAGTGGTGGCACACGCCTTTAATTCCAGCACTCGGGAGGCAGAGGCAGGCGGATATCTGTGAGTTTGAGGCCAGCTTGGTCTTACAAGAGCTAGTTCCAGGACAGGCTCCAAAACTACAGAGAAACCCTGTCTCGAAAAACCAAAAAATGAAAAATAAAATAAAAAAGCCAAATACCTACATGACTTCAGGCTGTATGCAGGTTTCATGGAAGACAAGGTGAAACTTACAATAAATTTTTTGGTTCTATTTATATATTACTAAAACAGCCATAGAGGGGTAACCACAAAATCATCAAAGTTTGGCTTAAAATTGAAAAACCAGTATATAAACTGCAAGATCAGTTGTTGCAGCCTACACTCCGCAACATGCACAAAGAATCCCATCTCAGCTTACATTTTCTTTTCCCTCTATTGAGACAAGAGGAAAGGTACACAGCATGCCTCATTTCTTTGAATTCTAATTTTCACTTTGAATTTTACAGGATTCAAGTGGAGTTGTTTACTGAAAGTTCCCTTGCAGCTAACAATTCACAGCTGCAAAAATTAACACAAACAGTATCCTTATTCATTATCAGTCCATGGTATCAGCACGCAAGACTTTGAGGTAGTCACAGAACACTAGTCTAAAATAGAACGTGGGACAGACTAATGAGTACAACTTTCAAAAGGTTCTCTTCTAAGTACTCTGAATAGTTCAGTGTAATACCAGCAGCACAGGAGTATGCTCTTTAAGAACAATGGGACATGCAACAACTATGTTTTTTTTTTTCTGATCACTTGTTGATCTGGCAGGATGTATTCCCTACCAGTCACCTGCCAACATGTAAGGTATGTTAACAGCGTCACCGGTAATGAGCTTACTGGACTGGAGCCCTAATTAAGTAAAAGGTCAAAGATTCACATTTGTTTAACTTCTTCCAACAGGAATCTGTCTTCCCCCAATTGAAAGGAGATAGGTTTGCTTGCTACCTATTGTTTCATGCTAAATTAGCCAATGTGTCAAATGGATCAAGGTAAAAAGGTCAGAGTAGCCAAGGAAATACAAAATAAAAAGAATGATATCCAGAAAACTCTCCACTATACACAGTAACACAACTGCACATTTTTCAGACTGTAATGAAGTGAGCAAGGACCTTAAGTGAGACTATCATGCACTGAGGAAGTCAGTATAACAATAAAAATAAAACATTCCTCAAGGCATAACTATGGATTTTGGCCTACAAGCACAACATTCTTCAGAAGATGCACTCACAGGCTTATCCATAATGTAGTATTATGTTGGATTAAAATATAGTTCAAGGTTCGAAGATAAAGGAAAAGGATAACAGAAGGTAATAGAGGTGAATATAATCATATATATATATGTATATATGCCAAAATGTAAACAAAAGTAAATTTTAAAAAATAAAAAATGTTTTAGCCAAAAATCAAAAAAGCTAAGATACAAAAGTAAAAAATCTGAATGAATATGACTAAATTCTATTAAGTTTCTTGAAAACTCCTATTCGTGTGTTAAATTATTAATAACCTGTGTCACATAACCTTTCTCAACAGCTCTACCCCCCATTGCTGTTTGTACAAATACAAAGTTATTTCTATAAAAGGTCACTGAAGCCTGTCACCTGACATTTCTCTTTTCTATGCTGATATTGTTCTGCAACTATTCCTATAATAGTCAAATCCCCCTCAGACACAGAACAGTATTCAAATGACTCAAGGGAAATAAAGATACTTATAATGTTATAGGAAAGGTTAACAATCCAAGCAAGGGACATTCAGGACCCCAAAATTAGTAATACTGATACTGTCACCAGCACTCAAAAACCTGAAACAGGAAAAGATAAAAGGAGTGTTGCCATGTCATTGAGAGCTAGAGCAAGGCAGAAAGAACTTCCCTACATGAATGTCAATATCACTAGAGAGAGATCAGCCCAGAGGAGAGAAAAGCTCTGACCTTGCTTCCCTCCCATCTCCCCTACATCTGTTGTTTTTATTCTGTTGTCAAAACCAGCTAGAAGTCAAAGAACAAAGTGATTAAAGTAATAAAAACCCTTGGAACCATATTTGGGTAGGCAGATGGTTGAGAAATGATAAGAGGTAGAAAAATTTGGGAAGATACCAGTGAACTGAATAGTCATCATATAGCTTTTTTATTTGTTATATCTTTGAAATTGACTGTTGTGTTTCATCTTTAGATGCTCAGCACTTGGGAAATCTAGTGCATAGTAGTTTCTCAAGAACTCTTCATGTGGAAACAACCAATTGATCTCAGCAGATAATCATATTGTTGAGATTTCTAGGACACTATCCCATTGCAGGTGTCTTGGTCCCCTAGTTCTTAAAATCTTTTCACCTTCTCATTGGTGATTTTCCTTGAAACTTACATTCCATAGTGTATTATAAAAGTATCAATCAGGAATTAGCAACCTGCATTTGACTGTTACCTATCCATAGTCAGTTTCATACAATCCATTTGATTAAAAAACTTGATAGGGGTCTTTTCCTTTTAACTAACACAAATCTCTGTTGTGGAAAAATTCATAAATTAGCATGTATAGATTTCTCATATGTGTAGAGTTAACTGTAATGCATGTGCATTATGGTTTTGAATTAAACAACTTTATTGCCTTAGTCTCTTTCAAGATGTTCAGAATATTTCTTTCCTGCTTTAGTTCTTTGCTCTGTTTTCCATTGCTTCATGAAAAGGAATAATGATGACCCACCCTAGAAAAAGTAAGGAGACTTTTACATAAAAAGCAGGGATGTACTTTCTGTCTACTTCCCATTTAGCATTCACTAGAAATTGTATTCTCCCATGAACATTGGCTAATTAAAACTACTAGCCTTATATAGATTTATATGACAAAATGAATATCATAAAGTAGATTTTTAAAGAAAAATGAAAGCTACATTCTTGTTATTTAAATGGTAAAGTTACTTCATTTCCCCAAATACGTAATTAAATATAATAATAACACACATTGAACTGTGACATAAGTTGTTCAGCACTATACCCAGTTCAAAATTAATTTTAATAAACATATGATAA
>JAQHUG010000203.1:3654646-3676551 GCA_028555095.1 Dicrostonyx torquatus
ACCCATAGGGAACAGACATACATGTAGCCATAGCACCCATACATGCAAAATAATAAAATAATTTTAATTTAAAATAAATGCATAATGGAAAAAAAGATTGGAGCTTGATATTTCCCCTTATTATAACTGCATTTATACAACTCTTTTAACCCTGTATGAGCAGACTGATCATCAGATTTAGTACATGAAGGAAAAGAAATAAAAAAGAAAGTATACAAACTACCATTGTGACTATAAAATACTATAGAGCAATCACAGATGCCAAGTTCTTCTGCACCTTTGGGCTCTATCTCTTTCTGTTTTTGCTTCTGGTTTTCCTCTTTGCCTGAAGTTGGAAATTCCTTGGACAGTTCTTTCAGTAAACCCCTCCACTTAACTGCCATCTATGTCTGTCTCTTTGCTTTGGGAAAATTATAATAGCTCTTTTGATCTTGTCCTGAGATATGTAAAGCCACATCATCCTTTTCAAAGAATTAGAGAATTTTTCATATCTCCAGAAAGAGGATATTCTTTAATATGGGAGGGAGGACAAATGAGCTAGATATTAAGCAAGGTGCTAGGGCAATGGCACAGTTGATAAGGTTCACTTCCCAAGTATGGAGAACTGAGTTCAGTTCCTCAGCAACCACATTAACAATTAAAATAAGTAAATAAACAGGGATAGTAGCACCTGTTTGTATTTTCAGTTCTGAGGAGCCAGGGCACTCAAAAGTCACTCAGTCTAGCTGCAAAAAGTGAGCTGCAGATTAAAGGAGCAATCCTACCTCAAAAATATGTACTGGACTGAAATGAGGAAAGCATAGCTAATTCCTAGACTCCAGTGTACATGACAACACACACACACACACACACACACACACACATACATACTAGGTTAGGTATAGAGGATAGAGAAAGGGTCTAGGGGTACACATGAATCTCCTTGGGATGTGAATGTTGAATAGGTTTTATGGATTTTATGGATGGATTTGATGTCTGTGAGGATGGGAAAGGGAGGATCAGGAATGAGAGGGGAGATAGGGTTGGGGTAGAATATGAGGAGAGACCCCTGGGATTTACAGGCATTTGAGGGATAATATGAAAATTTTAAGGCAGTAGAAACTTTCTAAAATATATGAAGTTGATCCTAATAAAGTCTACTAATAATAGGGGAGACAGAGTCCTAAATGGTCATATCTTGATACCAAACAATGTGCTTCCAATACTGGGAATGTGTTGCATTCTATTGAACTTTAGACTAAGGAGGTCCTACGGAAATCCCCAAACAACCCAGGCTGTTGCTAAGACAATGAGTTACTCTCAGCAAAATGACAATGTGGCCACTGTCATTGTTAAGGACAATACCCACACAATACATTGGCCATGATGAAATCAAGCTGGTGTTTATATGGAGCCTTCATCCTGCATTTTAGTGTCTTTGATAACAGAAGGCATTCTGCAGGTGTCCAAAAGAGAAACATAAACACCAAGCCAACCACAAGATCTTTGACCTACAATCTGTCCTGCCTACTAGATATGCTAGGGCAGTGGTGGCAATCTATATATGATTTGACCTAAGGCCCACTTCATGAGACTGCTTGGTTGAGTAAGAATCAAAGACTAGACAGTTCAGAGACCTAGGATAAAAGAAAATACTACTGGTCTAAAGAAATATCGGCAAAATGACTCCTAGTGATACTCTGCTATACTCATAGATCAGTGCCTTAGTCTGTTGTCATCAGAAAAGTTTCCTCCTGCAGCAGATGGAAACAAATACAAAAACCCAACCCATAGGCAAGCATTAGGGTTAGAGAAAGTCCTTGGAACACATAGCTCTAAGTGGGTTGTCTCCATCAGATCCCATCCCTCAGAGTTCAGGGACTCCCATTGAAGAGAAGGTGAGAAGAGTATAAGACCCAGAGAGAATGGAGGATACCAGAAAAACAGGACCTGCTGAATCAACTAAGCAAGGATCGTATAAACTGTCAGAGACGGGAACAACAAGCACAGTGCCCACATGTCTACCTGTACCAGGTCTGCTGCATATATATTATAGTCTTCAGCTTACTATTTTTATGGAACTACAGTGCATGTGAACGATTGGGTTACTGATTCTCATACTTTCTCTTAGGGACCCTTTTCCTTTTGTTGAGTTGTTTTGCCCAGTCTCAATGTGATATTATTATTATTATTAATTTTGTGATATTCTGATGTTATCTCTTAGAAGTCTATTCTTTTCTAATGAAAGACAGCAAAGGAGTGGATCCAGAGGGGAGCTGAGGTCAGGAGGAACTGGGAGTAGTAGAAACTGTAAACAAGATATATTGTATGAGAAAATAAACTGTTTTCAATAAAAAAGAATAAAAGACATTTAACAATACAATGTGAACATGTGTTTTAAATAGCACAGCAAAATATTGGGAGTACAGATCCTCTGGTCAAATTTTTTAAAAGTAAAACCCAAGCGCTACTTTGTGCACATATCAACCTAAATGAGTTACATGAAATCTCTAAGCATCTAAGCCAGTTGTACAATATGGATAAAAATAGCACTTACCATATAGGGATTGTTTGATTGTTGAAATAAATACAATCATGTTATATAATCAATACTACAATATGAAGTATATTCCAGGTATAAAATATTAGCTAGGAGTTGTTGCAGAAGATACTTTGATTTAACTTTGAATTATAAGAGATATCAGAAAATGAGAAGGAACCACAGGGTAAAACCCCCTGAGAAGTAGGTATGTGAGACCTCAAAGGTCACACAAACTTCCTTAGCTGCCTCATTAATGAAAATTATTTCTTCTTTACTTCAAGCAAAAGCTCTTAAATCCCTTAGGATTAAAGCAAAAGAAGGAAGGAAAGGAGAAATTTCACAGCTCTGAGAGACTAGTCCCTTGACTATTCTCCTTTGATGCTCTCTCTATCCAGCTGCAATCAGGAGGTTAAATGAGCAGCACTGTACAAAAGAAATAAGAGCCCACCAAGAGAAGCTCCTGCTCTGGATTCCTGAAAAATTATCACGCAAAAAAAATGAAGCAAAAATGTGTCATCTTTTTAATTGATGCCTAATTTATGGATGATCAGCATGAACATCCATCTAGGTAGCTGATTAAATGCAAAGTATTTTGATAACAGAACGTTCCCATCGCTAGCCTCAGAGCGAAAAGAAAGCAACCCCAGCAATCAAAGACAGTCCATATATTGATGAATGATGTCCAGTGTCTTCCTAGCAGGCTATTTTTTCCACCCTGTTCCCACCCCTGATCACTGGTAGGAAACTTACCTCCTCTGCATTGCTTTCTCCTGTCAAAATGATAGAGGTTAAACACGGATAAAAAAGGCAATTAAACTGGATCTGTCAGAAGCATGCTATCCCAGTGTGCCACCCTGATTTACTTCTCTAGTGTGAACTGCTGCCAGAGGATGGTAATTGAAATTTGTCAGTGTTGACAGCTGATAACTAATATGGAGATTTTCATTACAGGACACCCCCCACACTCACTGGAATAGAGAAGAGATAAGTGCATATTAAACTCCAGAAAGAGGCAACGGGGGGGGGGGGCAAGGAAATGCGATAGAGCATCAGTGTGCTTCATCCTTCCTCAGTGTCAGCTGACCCCCATCACTGCTAAGACTATGGCATGATCCATGTTTGCCAAATCACCTAGGGACACCAGCAACCTTAGCTGCAGAATGAATCTGCAAAAGATCATAAATTGACTGCTTATTCAAGTTTGAAAGCATTGTAATTTTAAACATTTATTTTGTTAAATATGTGTATATGCGTGTCTGTGGGGGACCGGGGTATGAGAATTTGTGTAGGAGTGCCTGCAGAGGCCAGAAAAAGAGTGTCAGATTTTCTGGTGGTGGAGTCACAAGCTGTAAGCTTCCTGATTTGGGTGCTGAGCATCAAACTCAGGTCCTCTGCAACAGAAATCTTCACTCATTTTTTTTAGAAATTTATTTTAAGTTTTATTTAATGTATATTTTGGGTGTTTCTCATGCATGTATGTCTCTGTACCATGTGCACGCAGTGACTGAGGAGGCCAGAGAGGATATAGATCCCCTGAAACTGAAGCCATACATAGTTATGAGCCCTCATGTAGTGCTGAAAGTCAAGCATGGGTCATCTCTAACAGCAGTGTGTGCTTTTAACCACTGATCCTACTCTCCAGCACTAAAACATCCTCAATTTTAACTGCTAAGCCACTAACAGCTTGTGATTTACAATGTGGAGACTGAAGAATAACTTATTTCTTGGAACTAGCTTGTATGCTTGTGATAGTACGCATTTTCAACTTGATAAGGTCTAGAATCACCTACATGCGTCTCAGAGAATGTAGGGTGTTACCTTATTATTTTAATTGATGGCGGACAACATATTAGTAATGGGAAGGACACTTGAGTGGGCACTCCTGGGTTGCTAAAAATAGAAAAGTAAGCTAAGTGTGTTTCCACTGTCTCTTCTTACTCATTGTAGATGCAATGTGACAGCTTGCCTCTGGCTTCTCCTGCTTTGACTTCCCTGGACTGTACCTTCAACTGTGAACTCTAATAAACTATATTTTTTTTACTTAATTTGTTTTTGTCTGCATATCTTATCAACTCAATAGGGAAAGAAACTAAGACGGTGTTATATGTCATTTTCTTGATCCTCAAAAATATTAAATGCTATATGTTACTGTGCTTTTCTAGTCCTCTTGAATCGGGTGGATTTCATTTCAAGTTTCATTTATAAGGATCTGTGATGATTGTCAGCATGATTGGATATAGAATCACCATGGAAACATACCTCTTGGCTTGTGTCTCAAGGATTTTCTAGATTAGGATAATTGAGGTAGAATGAGGGTTACCTACCCTAAATGTGAATAACATCATTCCATGGGCTGGGTTCCTGGAGTAAAGAAACAGGCAATAGAAAAGTGAGACATTGAATCCATTTCTCTTTGCTTCCTGACTGTGGATGCAATTTGACTCCCTGCCTCAACTTCCTCCAGCCATGACTTCTCCCTTCTGATGGACTGTATCTTTGAACTGTGAACCAAATAAACTCTTCCTTCCTTAAAAATTATCATCAAAGAAAATACGATTAATCATATCATCCAATTGTAGTGATGTGAAAAGATACCAACCAATCGCTTTTAGTTAAAAAATCTTCTTAATATTTGCATTGGTCAAGAAAGAATATTATTTAAATGGGCATGATTATGGGAACAGAAAGCAGAGATAGAAGTTAGAGAACACTGCCTCACACAACTACTGTTTCTTAAATAAATGTCATGCATTGTGGTTAAAACAACTGATTTATTATACCACAATGATCAGAAATATTTGTGGCAGTTTATATAGGTTATCCTCGCATTCACATGCTCCCAGAAGTATTTCTTAAAAACATTCAGGTGGCAGATGACTGATCTGGAGGGTGTATGGCTACATTTACTTGATGGTATTACCTGTATGTGTTTTCTTTATGCTTGGTGCTCTGATACCCGCAGACTTGCTGGTACAGAAAAAAACTTCTATTCTGAGAGAAAGCTATTTTCTAGAGCAAAGAAATAATAAAACCTCATCTTAGAGAAACTGTCATGTGCAAACCAAAAAATCCAAAGTTTATGTCCCCAGTTCATCATACTTCATCAAATCTTCAGGGAACCATTACATTTGGGGGCAGTATTTCCCTATGACAATTATTCCAGTGTCACATACATAGATTGCTCACTATATGTCTGAGAGGCTGAAGTTATTCAAATTAGTCAATCCTAAACCCGTTTGTTTGGCCAAGACTATTGCACGGACATCAAACAAAGATGTTTTTTCTTTTTTTTTTTTTTTTTTTGGTTTTTCAAGACAGGGTTTCTCTGTGGCTTTGGAGCCCTGCACTGGAACTAGCTCTTGTATACCAGGCTGGTCTCGAACTCACAGAGATCCGCCTGCCTCTGCCTCCTGAGTGCTGGGATTAAAGGCGTGCCCCACCACTGCCCAGCTCAAAGATGTTTTTTCATGCTTTGTCCCCAGCACGCTTTCTATTTGTCATCTCCAAAGCTCCCCATGTTGCCTTATTTTAGATGGCATGTCTTCTTTCTAATTAAAAGTTACATGCAATAAAAAAGAACAACTGATGCTTTGGAAGGGGTGCTTAGAGACTGCCTCTGCTGAGATTTCCATATAGAATAACACATCATTTCTGAATTATGAAAATCCTTACAAAGATCAGGGAAAGAATTTTCTAAGAGACCTAGTAATGATCTTGCAGGCTTCTTGTGACCTTGGAAGTCTCTAGTGACGTTAAGTAACCAGGCAAGCCTAGACTCAAGCAAAGCAAATGCTACTACATCACGGCTAGGATAGTGAAGCAAGCACAGCCATTTTTCACTTACCGTAAGCAAGTTCATTTAGTCAGTCATTTGTAGATACCCCATGATGGTTATTACATAACTAGGAAACAAAACTAGCCAGAAGGAGCTTGCAAATATCCCTAACGAGGCATTAGCATTAGCTTTGCATCCCACTTGCTTTTGAAATCGCTAACGTCCTAGCCTCCTAAGAATCCATCTTTTCTAGATGTATCACCTGGGATTCTCACACATTTATGCCCAGCTTGCATCTGGTTAGTGTAGTCTCAAGTGCAGAAAGTGGTGAAAAATAAACAAATAAAAGTATAAGAGTTTCCTTTCAGAGGATATGATCTGTCTCATGCCAGTGGGGAGAATAATACAAATATGACATTGTGATTATTATATTGAAGTAGGAACTAAAAATGCCACTAGAAGTATGCAAATGTTCCTAATGAGACATTAGAATTGGGTTTGAGTCCCATTTGTTTTCTAAACCGCATGCTTTCTAAACATGTATTTGCATTTGGATATAATGAGTATAATTTACTCTTGCTGACCGAAATTACTTTAAATGTGAAAATGATGATGCTTAAAAGTGAGTAACTCAGTTGATCATCCGCTAGCATGCTAATGACCCCAATTTAACCAGCATACTTCCCCTTGAGACCACACAGCTAAAAGATAAGCCACATGCGAAGCTCTCATTTAATGCTGTTAGTTAGCTCTGTTTCTGATAGAACTGTTTCCATAAAGCAGAGGAGAGTGCATAACAGAATGTATTGCACTCTCCTTAAGCCCAACATAGACACAGAGTGTGTATATGGGCAATGAAGTATCCTTGAAATGTTTCCTTATTCATTTTCTATCAACAGGTGGCAAAATATCCACCGAAACCAAATGCATAAAGAATATTATACGTGTTACTACCTTACATTTCACTAAAAAATGCAATCATTCTGTTGGTCTATAGTCAAGAACTTATGTCTTCCTTCCACCAGATGATTGTGCTATTTTATATAATCGGTATTCAGGGGAAAGTATTTTGCTAATAGGTAAAATCCTACAATGACAATTTAAATGATTTGAAACATGCAGGAGATAATTTGGAGTCACAGCTCTGTCAATTGCTAAGTAAGTGCTGCAGTAACGTAAACTCTCTAAGCATCAAGAGTGCTGCTGGGGTGGCAGATTGTCTAGTTTGATTAAGTAAAGTTCTCTCTCATTGAGTCAGGAGCTCAAGTCAACTAATCTCATTTCAGACACTTCACTGGAGACAAAGTGTCTTCACTTGATAATTCTATTGTTCACCACGACCAGAAACATAGAATGGATGATGAATTTTTATAATTAAAAACAACAGTACAGGCTTAAGATCAGGTTCTGAATGAGCATATGACCAAACCAGAGTCTCTGAATGTGGCTGCCAACGGGGACTGATGGAGAAACCAATGATAATGGCACGGGGACCTATCTCTTCCGCATGTATTGGCTTTTTTGGGAACCTATTCTATATGGATGCACACCTTCTTAGGCCAGGATGGAGGGGGGAGGGCCTTGGGATTCCCACAGGGCAGGATACCCTGCCCCCTCTTAAGGAAGCAGGGGAAGGGAGGAGGGATATTGAGGGAGCTGGAGGACCTGGGACAAGGGGAGTAAATGTAAATTTCTCTTTTAACAATAAAAAGAAAAAAAAAGATCAGGTACTGCTACTCGTTGGCTTTGTGATTTTGTGTGTGTGTGTGTGTGTGTGTGTGTATGTGTGTGTGAAAAACTTGCCATCTCGTCTGTTTAAAAAACAAAAGATAGGATTTAGCTCCTAGGGCTCTAAGCATTGAAATATCATGTGGAATGGTGCAGAGTGTAGCCAATTGTCCTGGATATAGGTGAGCAAGTTTCTGTTTCAATCAACAATTCATAAATTTTGGAAGTGATGAGCCTGTGAGTGTTCAAATAATAGAACAAATGCCTAGGAAGATCAAAGGCCTTCATAAAGTTTGAAATGGGCTCAATAGCATCACAAGGTAATAAGGTCTGCTTTATGTGTTTTCCAGTAGAAAAGAGTATGTACCTGAGTTTTCAACAAATTCAACCAAAATATTATCAAGTAACAGTGAAAGTCTTTCCTGAAAATATTAGAAGTAGACAAAGAAACAGTATTCAGCTGTGGCTGACTATAAATAAATGAAATATAATAATGAGGAAAACAAAGATCCAGGTGTGACCAGGGCATACACCAGGGAGTGTGTTTCATTTTAGATGCATATTAAGCATATTTGTCTGCCTGTGTTGGAATGGACCGGAAACAACAGTGGAAATGACATATTTCCTATGTGTGTTCTGTATTTACATTATCATCCTCTTTTGCCTTGCTCTAACCTCTCTTATATCCCACAAATTTCTCCCAAATTCATAGACTCTTGTAATTTATTACTGTTAAAGTTTAGTCGTATACATGTATATGAATAAACACATAAACATAAGCAGCTGAGCCTATTTTGTGTTGCTCATAAATATATAATTTTAGGACTGACCTCTTGGTATTGGATAACCAACTGGGTAACAAGGATTCAGTCTCTCAGGAGTTGTCAATTGCCTTTATCTAAGAGAGAGCATTGGGGTATTTCCTCCATCCACACTGGCATGTCAACTGGCACTATCATTGATCAGGTCTTGCTTAGGCAATCATATTATTGAAATTTCATGGGTGTCATTTCCCTCTCATACCAAGCACAACACAATTTTGCAGTAAACATTCTGGTACTCTTCTGGCTTTTACAATCTTTTTGCCTCCTGCCCTCCACCATTTTGTTCCCAGATTCTTAGGTACAGGGGTTATATTGTAGATACATCAATTAGGATTAGGCACCCACAGTTAGACTGCATTCATCTAATTGTGGGTTTCTGTAATTGTCTCTGTCTGCTACAACAAAGAAAATGATTTGATGAGGGCGAGATCTATACTTCTCTGTGGGTAGAAGAGTAAGTACAATGCAGTTAGAGATTATACCGGTTTATGAAAGCAACAGTAGTGGGTTCTCCTGCAGTTTCTATGGCCTAATCAGATTTGGGTAGTTGGCTAGGTTTCCATGGATTTTCTCCTATTGAGCAGGCCCCAGTTCCAATTAGACAGCTGCTACTACTTGGTCATTCTAATACAATAACATACTATCTGCCCAGGCCACATTCTCTTTGTATTTAAAATAAGAGATAACACTTTAAAAGCACTTAACACATAGATACACTAAGCACTGGAAAAGCTAAAGATTAGCTACTATCACTTAACTTTTTACCATAAAACATGAGAATATCAGCAATTGAGTACCACTAGTCCATTCTTAACATTGGTTGGCTGATTGTTCTAGTTCAGTCACTTCTTCTCAGCAACAGTTACGCCCCTGCAGTAGTGTTACTACTTCTCTCCTCACTATAAAGAATTTTTACTATCTTTTTGCATTTTTCATTAGAGCCTTTATAGTCCCTTTTTTCCTATCTGACTGATATCTCTAAATTGCTGTTAATTTGTTGTAGCAGTCATATAAATATAGTGTGATGGGCTTAGAAAATAATGAACTTTACTTTTTATTTTCTCAAGTCTCCCTAGACTATGAGACCTTGACCTGCCAGTATTACTCAGTCTTCCCAGATTGTTCTCTAATGCATAATCAAATTTCCAGTTGCCTAGTACATGGACTGCTAAATAAATACACTATCTGCTCACCCACTATTTCATACTGTTTTAATATATTTTATTAATAGTGTAGTATACATTCTTTGGATATGTGCCCAAGAGTGATATAACTGGGTCTTGATTTATACTGATTCCCAATTTTCTAAGTAGCTGCCATATTGATTTCTAAAATGGCTACACAAGTTTGCATTCCCACTAGCAATAGAGGAGTTCCCTTTGCTTCACATCCTCTCCAGCATGAGCTGTCATTTGTGTTTTTGAAGCTAAGACTCTAATAGCTACATTGCCTGAACTGCCCCTCCTCTGTGATCAGATTGGTGACTTCCCCAATCCTCATCAGAGATCCTCTATCCAGTAACTGGCAGAAACCAGTGCAGAGACGCACAACCAAATATTAGCCCAAGATTGGGGAATCCTACTGAAGACAGGAATGAAGGGTTGTAGGAGTCAAAGGAGTCAAGGATATCACAAGAAAATCCACAGAAAGAACTGATCTGGCTCATAATAATCCTCAGAGTCTGAACCAACAACCAGGTAAACTGCACAGTACAGTTGTGCAGCTCGGTCTACTTGCAGGACTCCTAAGAATGAGAGCAGGGGCTGTCCATAACATTTTGGCTGGCTCTTGGGGACCTACTCACCATACTGGATTGCCTTGCCCAGACTTAATATGATTGCTATGCCATGCTTTGTTGATACCAATGCGGGGCCTGCCCCTTTCTTAACAAAATCAGAAGAGTGATTGGGAGGGGGTGGAGCAGGGGAATAGGAAGACAGGAGGAGTGGAAAATTGCAGTTCAGATGTAAGGTAAATTATTTAATTGAATTAAAAAAATAAAGAATTACATAGTTTTCGTGAACAAATCCAATTATTTATAGACGTAAAGTGATCTGAAAATTTCTTATTTTTTATATTAAAAGATGATAATTCCTTCCAAAACATATACTACAGTGTAAACAGAATATTTTATGTTCATCATTATGTATGTATATAAATCATATATGACTTAGGTTGGCATAGATCTATCAAGGTTTTTATAATACCTACTTGAAGTTGACATTTAAATGTAATGAAAGACATTCCATTTTTTAGCCTGACAAACACTGTTACTCTGTCAGTGGTACATGGACCTAGTGTCTAAGTACTTCTGAAAGGGACATTTCTGAAAACCAAACTTGAGAAGGCATGCCATACTGAACTTTTCTCTGTACTAAAAAGATGGGATTAAAAGTCCTTAGATAAATGTCAAGTGTATTCTCATCTCAGGTAAATCTTCAGGCGTCATGATATTAATTATTGTCATAATGGAACCGTAACCCTTTATACCACTGTATTCAGAAAGCCATGTTTCTTGGCCAAGTTTTATAGACTGTAATAGCCAGAATGCAAAGGAAAGAAGAAAGAACCTATTTTGTTTTGTTTTGCTTTGTTTAGGACCACATTTTTCTCTTTCCTAATACTTTCTGGCAAGTTTCCTTTCTGAACAGAATAGTAATACATATTTATTGTTTGAAAATAATCGGCAGCATCTCAAATTCTCCACACACAATACTTTGATATGTTTTCAATCTAACATGGAGCACTTTCTAGTCCTGAATTAATGATACTGTTTATGCCGTCACCACAGGAAACCCAGCAGATTCTGAGGTGAAAGACAAATTTCCCTGTAGGAAGACTGATGACTGACACCATAGAGGAGTATAGGAAAATAAAAATTTCTCAAATGAAACTGACGGCCTAGTTTAATGCCCAATAGCATCCATTCTTTTCCAAGTAATCTCTGAAATTGAAATGTTATATACAAAACAGAACTCCACAGCACTTCTAGAATGTCACCTTTCTAGACCTTATAGTGACATGCCTTGCTCAGATCTCCCTCAGATTGGGGTTTGCATTGTGCTGGTAAGCATGTCTGTTTTCAAATGCTATCCCTGGGCATGGTGAGTAGATATACTTAACTAAGTCACTTAGCCTCTCTGAGCCTTCAGTCCTCCTCATTGTAGAAGGCTTGAATGGGAATTGTCTGTGTAAGGCATCCAGCACAATGTCTGATGTCACTGCATGCATTCACAACAGGTTGCATCCCTTCTATGGAGATGAGTGCCTGACGCTAGAGTCAAGTACAAGAACATTCTTAGCACCTCACATTTTTACTCTTCAGGTCTCATTCAAAGTAGAAAAATTAGGTTTTACCAATTATATATTAAGATATTCAGGACCGTAGTGATAGAAGAAAAAACAAAACTACTGTTTCTGTGGCTGTTGCTTATTGTGGCTGTCTTACAAGATCCCAGCACTGAAGTTTTTCTAATTTAGAAATCCAGTGTCACTGCCTTATGTCACAGGATTCAGGAGACATTGCAGAGGCAGTGATGAAATGCTTGCTTCCAACATATTTCTTGGGATCGTTCCTAAAATAAAACTTCCCTTAAGAGAAAGTATGTACCATTCATGGGGTCACAGATTGAAAGCTGTCTCATCAGCCCTCTAATAAATATAGAAGTCCTTGTATTAAATATCCTCCCACTATAACACCTGCTGGGGACTGTTCCCTGCAATACATACTGACTAATGCAATAAGAACTTCAAACACCTCAAAACCAAATCTAGGTTTATTTGCCCTCAAAAATCTTGCTTTATTCATTAAAAACATGAGGCATGCATATGTGTGATATTTGTTTACTTCCTCAGAAGCTCGCAGAAAAGTCCGTAATAAATGGGAGTTCTGATTTAATTGAAAATAGTTAATAACTTGACATTTTTCAAGGCCTTGCCATTGACAGCTTTTAGGCTCCTCTGCCTTTCTCCTTGGCCCAATATCTAGCCTGATGTCCTCGCCTATCACTCTAGGCATTTGTGTTCAAAACGTTTATAGGAGTCACACTCTGGCTAAACCCTTCTACTCCCCACCAACCCCCAAATCAATCTCTTGAGCTATTTTAGACAGCATGGGGACTGTTCCTATGCTCTCCAGAAATCCATCCTATGCCATAAATGAGCTGATATATGTGAGGAGCAGGCATTGTAAGTCTAGAAATAAAAACCAAACTTTGGAAAGCAGTCTTTGTTGCTTTTACAAAATGACCACGGCAATGTCTATATGCACTGTGACATGCCTTGAAGTTTAAGCAGCAAATGAAAACAGTAAACAAAAATTAAAACAAGTGTATTTTATTTAACTGAAGGTAAATCTAACTAACACCAAAAAAAAGCCTCTTGAGTAAAAAATAGCCTTTTTATATTTATTAGAGAACACTTGCCTAGTAAGCTATGTGAAAAATAAGGGCATTGAAATCTATGAAAAATCCAATTGTAATTCATTCTAATTAGCTTAATAGAAGTGAAACTATTCTCCACACCAAAGCATTTTTGCAACAACCACCATGTTGAAGACCAGTTTTAATTCACAACAAATATGAATTTGTTGTGAAATATTTAAGTACTGAGTCAGGAAATAAAAATTAATATTTTATGATTAAAATTCATTGATTACTGGGTTTCTTCTAGTTCATCAGTATAAATCAATGATGAATGTTATTTCGATGGACCATCTTCTTTTTCAGAAGTTGATAAATCTAAAAGCCTAAGCAGGGCATGAATATCCACTATAGGTATGACAGCAATTGAAAATTTTGAAGGAAAATAGCACCTCTCCATTGCTGGGCAAACTCCTTCAGCCAATGACAGTTGAGATGCTAGGCCAGGTTGGGTGTGACTTTGGGTATCAAAAATGTGAGTGCTTGCTCACTCGCTCTCTTTTGGCTGCTGGATTCGGTTCCAGTTCATTCATACAGAGGACTGTGATCTGTGAATCTGCCCTCCTAAATAAAGAACCCTTCATTATACTCAGTTCTGAACAAGTGTTGAACTACTTTATTCATGTTCCCCTGCACTCCATTACTGAGATGTTGGTGTTTCTGCAAAATGAAGCAGAATTACAAACGTTTATCCCCAGATAGAGCAAGTGAAATGTTCAGCTTTATATTCTTAATTACATTAAAATAATCATTGATAAAGTCCATCAACCTATGATTGAAAATACTGGTGCTATATATGGATTTTGTAATGATTAATGGATTGTCTGTCCTTGAAACATATCCCTCAGGAAAAAAATAACCATGATTATATGCAGCATATTTGGGGAATCTTAATACAACATTATATCAGATTTATCTTACAATAACAAGGTACCTGTTATTGGCTACTGGAGAAGTAAACAAAGTTAATATTTGACTAAATACATCAGTATCTTCAAGTACAATATATGACAATTCAACTGTTTTGGGATGCCAATGATGGTACCTCATCATTGTAAAGCATATGACAGAACAAACCTCTCCTTCGTGGCCAAGAAGTAGAGAGAAATATGATGGGTGGGATCCTACAACTCTCTTTGAAGTCTTGCCCTCCATAACCTAAGGATTTCAAATAATTATCCACATCAAAAATGGCCATAGAACCTCCAATGCATTTACCTTGAGGACCAAGTTTTTATACAATGATATAAGTATAGGGTATAAGTATGAAAGAACCAAAGTCTTTTAAAGCTGAAAAACTGGAAAATAAGAGAGCATCTTCAACAAATGATGGTGGTGAAACTGAATGACTCCATGTACAAGCCATATGGGCTCATATTTACCACCCTGAAGAAAACTCAACTGCAAATGTATCAGAGACCTACACATAAGACCAGATACACTGAACCTGATAGACAAGTAAACAAAAAAAATTGCTTTGACTCATAGACACAGGAAAACACTATCTGAATAGAACACTAATATCAACAATTAATCATTTTGACCTCTTGAAATTAAAAAGCTTCTGTAAGTTAAAGGACAATGTCATTGAACAAGTAGCAGTCTACTGAATAGGAATTTATTTTTTTACCATCAGCCCTTCCAATAGAAGGCTAATAGCCAAAATATATAAAGAAACAAAAAAACTAGAGATTAAGCAAACAACTAACCCACTTTTTAAATGGGGAATAGATCTAAACAGTGAATTCTCAACAGAAGAAACTCAAATGACTGAGAAGCACATGAAGAAAGGATCAACACCCTTAGCCATCAGGGACCTGCAAATCAAAATTGTCTTGAGATTTTACCTTACATTTGTTAGAATGTCTAAGATCAAGAAAACGAGGGACAGCTCCTGCTAACAAGGATCTAAAGTAAGAAAACTTCTCCATTGCAGGTAGGAATACAAACTTGTACAGTCACTATGGAAACCAATGTCCTGAATTGATCTACCTGAAGATCCAACTATACCACTTTTGGGCATACACCAAAAGGATGCTTCATCTAACCACAGAAACATTTTCTCAACCATATTCATGGCTGATCTCATCATAATAGCCAGAAGCTGAAAAGAATCTAGATGTCCCTCAATAGAAGAATGTATAAAGAAAATTAGGTACATTTTTACAAAAGATTATTACTCAGCTATTTAAAAAAATGACATTATGAAATTCACAAGTAAATAGATGGAACTAGGAAGAATTGTCCTGTGTGAGGTATCTCATACCCAGAAAGACAAATATGGTATGTATTCAGTTACATGTGGATATTAGCTTTAAGTAGGTGATAACAAAGCTACATTCTATAGAAACACCAATGGCAGCTGTAGAGCAAATGACTCAAGGGAACAGATACAGCTCATTAGGTAAGGTAAATCTCTATGGATGGATGGGAGTTGCTGAAAAAGGAAGATCAAGTTTGGAGGGAAGGAGAGGGAGATGAGAGAAGGAATATAAAAAGGGACACCTAAAGTTAAGCTCCATTTAAGGAGTAGTATGGAAACCCAATGCAATAGAGGTTTCCTAAAATAGATACATGTATGAAGGTAATCTAAATAAAATCATCAAATATAAGGGGGAAGCCCAAGGCCCAACTTGACGACTCTCCTCACTAAATGAATATAACAGTACCAGGATTGGGTTACACCTAGTTGAGTTGTTGGATAAAGAGTTTCCACAGGAATTCCCAAACAACCCAGACTGTTGCCAAGACTATAGGTTGTTCTCTCCAAACTTATTATTTAAGACAATGGATACACAACTCTGTGAACATGAAGATGTTGAGCTGATGCCTACATAGCACCTCCAGCCCTAAGTTCTAGCACCTTTGGTACAGGAAGAAACTCTGCATGCCAAAGGAGAAAAGTAAACACCAACCCAGCCACATTCCTTTGATTTAAAATAGTGCTCTGCTTGCAAGATATGCTAGGGCAATGGTGGCATAAAACTTGTGGAGTAACCAACCAATGTCTGATTTTACTGAAGGCCCATATTCAACACTGCTTAGGTCACCAAGAACCAGAGACTAGATAGTTTAGGGACCTAGGGTAGAACCAAATACCAGTGTTCTAAAAAAATAGTAATAAAATAACTCCTAGTAATATTGTGTTATACTCATAGATCAGTGCCTTATTCAGACATCACCAGAGATACTTCCTCCTCTAGTAGAGGTAGCAAATCAGACATTCACAGACAAACGTTATGCAGTGAGTAAGAGATCTGGAAACACTCAGCCCTAATTGGAATGTCCCCATTATATTCCTGCCCCTCAGGGCTATTGGAACCCTGTAGAAGATGAGGCAAAAAGCATTTAGAAGCCAGAAGTCATGAAGACCACCAAGAAAACAAGGCCCTTTAAGACAATGTGACCAAAGTACACACAAACTCACAGAGACTGAGGCAGAATGCCCAGGGACTGCACAGGTTTACACTAGTGTACATAGTTTGGCTTCCAGTGCATTGTTTTTATGGGATTTCTAGGTATGTTAACATACCTAGATTCTTGTGCTTTCTCTTGGGCTCTTTACCTTTCATTTGTTTGTTTTGTACAATTCTGATCTGTTAGTTATTGTTTAGTCTTACCATGTTTTATTTTATTACTATCCCTTAGAAGTCTGTCTATTTTCTTTCTCTTTTTTTTTCTATAGCTTTGGAGCCTATCCTGGAAATAGCTCTTGTAGACCATGCTGACCTCAAACTCACAGAGATCCACCTGCCTCTGCCTCCTGAGTGCTGGGATTAAAGGTGTGCACCACCACTGCCCAAATAAAGTCAGTCTGTTTTCTAATGAGAGAAAGACAGTGAATGCATTCGGAGGGGAGGGGAGGAGGGAAGGAAGTAGGAGGAGTTGAGGAAAGAGAAAAAAATAATCAAGATACATCATGTGAGGAAAAGGGAGCTATTTTTAATAAAAGAAAAATAAGAAAAAGAAAGAAAAACACATGAAAAGTTCAGTCATATACCCACCCCTATAAATTACAAAACCTCACTGTGCTATAGTATTTCCCCTTATTATTTTTTAAGAAAAAATAATAATATTTTATTGGCTCATCATAAGAAATGAGAGTGTCCACTTCATATTAACATTTTCACTATCTCTAACATCAAGTTTCTCAACTTCTAACAGAATTTTTGTTCTGTTACAGAAGTAAAAATTTGCTTGATTAAAGAGCAGAATGATATGTCCTTAGGAGGACAAATGTTTTAATTAAAGATAAAAGAATAGCCTTGTCTTGTTTCTAATTTTAGTGGAGTCACTTTGAGTTTCTCTCCATTTAATTGATGTTGGCTGTTGGATTGCTCTATATTATGCTTACGTATGTTCTTTTTATCCCTAATCTCTCCAAGACCTATATAGTGAAAGGGTGTTGGATTTTATTGAAGGCTTTTTTGGCATCTAATGAGATGATCATATGGTATTTTCTTTTAGTTTGTTTATATGGTGGATTACTTTGACTGATTTTCACATGTTGGACCATCCTTGCATCTCTGGGAGGAAAACGACTTGATCATGCTTTTGCAGCCTATTCCCTATAGTGGAATGCCTTTCTCAGCCTTGATGTAGGGGACAGGAAGAGGAGCTTGTTCCTACCCCAACTTGATAGCCAGGCTTTGTCAACTCCCCAAGGGAGGTCTTTCCCTTTCTGAGGAGAGGATAGGTATTGGGATAAGAGGAAGGTGGAAGGGAGCAAGAAGAAAGGACAGAGGCAGAACTGTAGTTAGCATGGAAAATGAATTTAAAAATTGAAATTAAAAAAAATAAAAATGAAAACTCAAAAAATTAAAAGATAAAAGAAAGCATTGTGCAGATTCAAAAGACCTTTGAGATTAAAAAAGAGAAAACATTTTTTTAAAGCTGATATACAGTCATCAACTTTAAATAGGATCATTGCTAGATCATGACCTCTTTATTTGGTGAAGACATTACTTTTGGAATCATTGAAAATATAAAATTACAGTAAAACTAAAATCTCTTTTAAGTACATTGGAGTTGATCACTTGAATTTGATTTACATCCGACTTCTAGGATATGCCTTAGTTGCTTTATTTCAAACAGCTCATGCAAGGGAGGAGAGAAAGTGAGAAAATTCTATTTCAATTAAAAATAAATTTTAAAAAGAACAAAACCCATCAAATCGCTGTAAAGATTAAATGAAATAATAAATTACGCAAAGTATTTAACATAAGTCTTGATACATCACAATATAAGTGTTTGCAATTGTTATGAGCAAAACCTCAGAATTACCCTTTTCCCTTCTTTTTCAAATCTTGTCTTCTTACTATGCAATGTACAGGGAACATGACCCATATCAACACACTCATCCAGACCTTTCTATCCACAAAAAGAATGACCAGCACAAGTGATTCTGTCAGATTGACTATCCATTTGTTCATATTTACTCATTAGTTCACAGTGCATAGTATATATCACTTAGAAAAAAGGACATTAATGAAAACTTCGCAGAGAAACAAACATACAAACACCTTTAAAATACTAAGTGGGTCTACTTAACCAAGAGATCTATTCATGATATACTACAGCTATAAAGAGTTTACATGCAATTTGACATAGATTACAATGCAAATAGCAAATGAGATGAAGTTCAAGGTCAGTATTTATTCCCAGAGGAGTTATTGTGATGTAAATATCATTGACATAAAAGTATTTCAAAGTATATGCACATGTTATTGAAAATATATGAAATATATGAAGACTTTATCATAATTATAATATTTTTAAAAATTTGTCAGTTTTTGAATTAAGGTTATTTTATTAGGAAATAAAATGGTGGGCTTGAAAACCTGATACTGGCCTATAGTGTGCAAATATAAAGTGAAATTAGCATGAACTATGATAGATGACAAAGAAATAAATCAAACTGTTTTTATTAGACTGAGCTTCTCTGCTGATTCCTGACTGGGTAAAGCACCAGCCTTTATTGGCTCATGTTGTGCCTTTTAATTATGCATTAATTATTTTTAGAAGAGAGAATCTGAATTATTTAGTGCTACTTCCATATCATGAATTTCACAAGGAAGAGCATATCTGAGAGAAATATTGCTATGTCCTTCGCAGTGTAACCAAAGTACTGGAGGTGAGAGGCAGTGGGAGTGACTGACATCACAAGGGATGTTTACTAGGCCTGTCTTGTCACTTCCCTTGGATATGAGTTGGGATTATCAAATCAAAGATAGTTACAAGAATTGCTCTCACACTTGTAACCATTAGATCTTTCTTGCTCCCATTCTCCCTCTCTTCTGTCTCTTTCTCTCATTATTCCCCCTCCTCCTCTTTCTCGTCTCCTATTTTCTCTCTGCATCCCACTGACCTCACTGACAGTCTTTTCTCTCTCCTCTTTTCTCTCACCTTCCCCTCCCCTCCCTTTATCTTCTTACTCTTCCTCAATCTTTATACAAACTTCTCCTATATTTTCCCCTAAATGTATAACATCTGTTTCAGTTGAGAATAAAAATGTTTGGGTGTTCAAACTGACCTTCCTTTCTGATCTGTGAAAGGCAATGTAGTGTTGTGATTTAAAACATGGAATCCACAGTCAAAGCCTGGCAAAAAACCTGGCAACTATTTAACAGGTGTCGAATCAGGCAATTTATTTAGTCTTTTAGGATCTCAGTTTTCTCATCTACAGAGTGGTGGTAATAATAAGTCTGTTCTCAATGAATAGTGTGAATTTTCAATGAACCAGCATTACCAAAGCATTTGAAATTACTCTATTCACAATAATATCCACAAAAAAGTTTGGTTTTGTTCTTATTTTCATTCTTCATAAACCTTAATTATCTACAAGGGAAAATTATATAGGATGTAACACACCACACACACACACACACACACACACACACACACACACTGGTTTACATTTCCACATCATAGTCTATTACTAAAAAAAGTCAGGACAGGAACTAAAGCAGGGCTGGAACCTGAGACAAGAATTATCCAGAGGACATGGGGGTGTGCTGCTTACTGACATGTTCACCATGGCTTGTTTAGCCTGCTTTCTTATAAAACCCAAGACCACCAATCCAAACCAAGACCACCAACCCTTTGATGACACCACCCACAATGCACTGGACACTCCTTCACCAATCACTAATTAAGAAATGGCACTACAGATGGATCTTCTGGGGGCATTTTCTCCTTCCTTTCAGATGACTCTAGCTGTGTCAAGTTGACATAAAACTAGCCAGACAATTTACCCCTTATCGACTTAACATAGTTAAGCAATAGCCTTTTCTTTCTTGTTCATAACCAAGATCACAAAAGAATATCAAGGGTATATTACAAACATTCCAAATTTTAAAAATCCCATAGTCTTTAAAAATTCAAACACTTAAAACTCCAACCTCTTTAATATTCAGTCTGTTTTAAAATCTAAAACATTACAAAATTCTAAAATCTCTTTGAAAAATCAAAATCTCTAAACTGTGGGCTCCTGTAAAACCAAAAATAAGTTAAAAACTTACTGATTTCAAGAGGGAAGAACCAGAAGTTACATTCAAATCAAAGAAAATCCAAACTTTGAAAATGATAAGAATCACAATGTCTAATGTCTGTGATCCATTCACTATCGCCTGGTCTCCTCCAAAGGACTTGGGTCACTTTTCTGCTTCTGGCCTCTACAGCACACATAGAATGTCTTCTAGGCTCCAGATGGCTTCATTTGCTGCAGTTCTTAGAGGTCATCACACAGTATTTTTGCATCTCCAAAATGCTGGGGTCTTTTGCTGTAACTTGCCTGCATTTTCATCAATAGCCTCTGCCAGACTCTCCATGGCATCAAGCCTCAACTTCTCTGCATGCCCTTATTTCTAGCTTCGACTGCTACTGAGGTGGCACCTTCGTACCTGGCCTCTGCTAGCCTCACACATTGCCAAGCCTTAGCTGCTTCGCATGACCCCTTCATGCCTTCAAAACCAGTACCACCTGAATGACTCTTACATCACCAAGTTAGGTTTCTAGTACAAGGTACATCCTTGGCCACCTCTGGAACACAGCTTCTGTGTATAGGTTCTGAGCAAACAGTTCCAAGAAAATTTCACATCAGTGACGCTATCTGTTTTTAATCAACCCTAATTTCTTAGCTCCAGATGACAGATATCTATTGTCCCAGCAAAGCAAAGGCTTTATTTTATTAGGTCTGGTTTCTTGTTAAATCACAGGTGACTTTTCAACCCCAGTGAACAAGAATCACTCAGATTCTTAACTCAAAATATGCAACAGACCCAAATGAATCTTCAAGCTACTCTCAGACTTCCCTCTGGAACTTCACAAGCCAGGCCTCTGCCATCTGTCTGCATTTATCCAAGCACTCTTATCTTTCAAGCCCCCATAGAAGAGTTCACTAAGCTTTGAACACTCTAAGACTTTTCTAGTCCAATGTCCTCCTACAGTCCTCCCCAAAATAACATTCTCAGGTCTATCACAGATATACCCCCCCAATCCTGGTACAAATCTCTGTCCTAGTTAGGGTTACTATTGCTCTGATAAAATACCATGAGATAAAGCAAATCAGTGAAGAAAAGGTTTATTGGCTTACATTTTCACATCATTGAATGAAGTCAGGACAGGAACTCAAGCAG